>PVLA01007661.1:0-101345 GCA_004027455.1 Hydrochoerus hydrochaeris | reverse complement strand
AGTGTTTGCAATTGAACCCAGGGTCTTTGTACTGAGCTGCAACCTTCCTATACTTTTGAGACAAGGTCTCACTAACTCGCTAGGCTGCCCTACGTTACTAGGTCTCAAACTATTTTTCTTTCTGCCTCAGCCTCTTATCTTTCTCTTTCTGATTGATCTCACTTTTCTCTGTTCTTCCCCACACCTTCTTCTAGAATCAACACTCAGTTTCCTGGAGAATATTTATCATTTCCTCCTCCACCCCCCATCACGTCCCTGGCTAACATCAGGCAGTGGATCAACCCTAAGAAGGAGTCCATCCACAGCATCCAGGGAGCCATAGGTGAGGGTAGAAGGCCAGAGGGTGGGCAGGGTGGTGACAAGGTCTTTTTGAGTGGACTAGGAAATCTGAGACTTGAATTACTGGCTGGTGTAACAATCAGGCATTACTGAGGGTCTGGGCATGCTTGCAAACAGAGCTAGGAAATTCATTCAGTTTTTAGAGCCTCTCAGCCTTAGGCCTAGCTGGCAAGTATCTCCAGCAGGGGAGAAACCTGGAAGGGGAAAACACGTAACTACCTTGCATCAGTCTTTCAGACTCCAGTTTCCCCAGTTATTACATGAACCTCTTTCATACAACACATAAATGTATGGGTGACTCCTGAGTTCCAGGAAAGGGAAATGATCTGAAATTCACAGCTTACTCCCTCTTCTCTTTTCTCTGCAGTGTCCCCTCACACTGCAGCCACCAATGGAGGTTATTCCCGAAAGAATGATGGTGGTTTCTTCTCCACCTAGTGGTGGTGGCCTCCTAATCACAGTGGAACATCCTGCTGCCTGTCACTATTAAACAGATTTATGCAAGACAGTGCCTGAAGTCTTGGTTACCCATGACTCTGAGCTACCTCTTCACGGCTCTTAAAATATGAGCATCTCGACTTCTACAAACTAGTTCTGTTGGGTCTATTTGCAATTTGAAAATTCATCTTGCTGAAGAAATAAGGATTTACACAGTATTCACTCTAACTGTACAGAGCCATCCACTTGTTGTGTCTTACAAACCTTTGTCCAGAACTGAGTTAAGTGTATGGGAAACAAGAAATAGACATAGACCATTCTCCCAATGAACTCTGTGATTTTGCAAACATTGTAATGTCAGCAGCTCCAAGTGCATTAATATTTATGCAAGGCCATACTTTCCAGATTTCAGACTTTCTGGGTGTAGTTATCTGCTATACTCTTCATTGAGGGCTCTATGTGCCTAGGCCTCCAGTTCTGGGTATCACAGCTCAGTCTCTAACTCTGCTGGTGTCTCCTTGCCTGGAAGAGAACTCCCTTTTCTCTGTCAGTCTATGCTGCAATACATAGTTTTGATTTTTTTTTTAGACAATAAATGCATTTATTGCTTTCAAGGCATTTTTTTAATTTTAAAAAGGAAAAAAAGCACAGAAAAATTAGAAAGCAATGAAGCAAACAAACAAACAAAAAAAAGCCAAATGATGAAAACAAAATAATAATGATACAGGATTTCAAAATAAGATAGGAATTTAACAATAGTTGTTATATTACATATTATCTTCAAAATAGTTGCTCAGGTTACCAGATACAGGCATGCAAAATTGATCAAGCAATATGATTTCCCTTTGAGCAGTTTCTTTCCTTTTATGAAAACCATTCAAATATCTAGTGCTTGGGTTCGAAGGTACCTAAAAATTGATGCACTATTGTAGTTTCTATAATTACAAATCAGGGGACTAGGGATTTAGCTCATTTAGGCATAAGCGCCTGCCTTGCAAGGGCATGGTCATGAGTTCTATCCCCAGTACTGATAAAAAAAAAAATTACAAATCAGTCACAGGAATCTGTTGTAGCAGATTGGAGAATAAAATGGCCCAGTGATGGGGGGAGTGATGGAACATAACTATAATACCAATACTTGGGAGGCTAAGGCAGGGATCACCCTGAGTTTGAGGCTTGACTGGGCTACATAGTGAGTTCAAGGCCAGCTTGAACTATCCAGCAAGACCATCTAAAAATAAAAATAAAAAAAGGTCCAGTGAAATTTTAAAACATTGCATAGGTGCCAGGGATTTCGATCAGTGGTATAGTGTCTGCTGGGCAAGTATGAAGTCCTGAGTTCAATCCCCAATACCAAAAAATAAAATATTGTATAATAAATTTCCATCTCTGAGTTTGACAATGTATTATCAAGTAATCCAGATTTAAAGGCCTTCTTATAGGTACCCAACTCTCAAATTTAGGGTTCTCAAACCAAACTGTCACAGTCCCTTTCCACTAGGACCCTCTAATCTATTCAGATAGTTATCTGCTGGCAATATGAAGTTTCAGTTCTCATTATTTTTTAAACCCCTCTCCAAAGGTGGCAGAGAGAGAGGCTGCTCCCTGGATAATCACTGCCTGCAGATTATTTCAGATACTTAACATCAAAAAAAAAAGAGAGAGAGAGAGAAAAACTTTATTACTAGCCTGACGAGAAGGTGCACACCTGTAATTCCAGCATTCTGGGAGGTAGAGGAGGATGCCTGTAAAGCCCAGCCTAGACAAATTAGCCATTAAGCAAGAGAGCTGACTCAAAAAAAAAGAGAAAAAACATGCTGGAGAGACAACCCACTGTGAAGGCCTTGGGTTCACGCTCTAGTACTGAAAAACAAGATCCTGTTGAGGGTGATAGAGCACTTGCTTAGCATGCAAGGGGCTCTTGGTTCAATTCCTAGCACCCAAATAAAAACAACTTATTACTATGATGTATATGTTGAAGTTTTTAAAAATGTAGCTCTCTGCTACCAATCATTTAAAGAAAAACACTGCCAGGCATGGTGGTGCATGCCTGTCAAGTCCCAGAACTTGGAAGACTGAGGCAAGAGAATCACAGGGAATTCTAGACCAACAAGAAGAGAAAGGGGAAGGAAAACAGAGGGGATAAGAAAGAAGAAAAAAAAAAAGGAAAAAAGTTTGATTTAAAATTTTTCCAAAAAACTGAAGGAGAACTACACCATTTTAGCAGGCCTGCATGGCCCTAATACCAAAACCAGACAAGGGACTACAGGCCAATGTGCTCAGTGAACCTAGATGCAAGAGTCCTCAACATACTGGGTATGGTGGCAGTTAAAACTATAATCTCAGCATTTTCCAAACTGAGTTCAAGGCCAGTCTGGACTGCATAGTGAGAGTCTAGCTCAAAAAAACAAAATAAAACAAAAAAGCTGTGCTGGCTTATTCCTATGACCCTAGCACTCTCGGAGGCTGAGGCAGGATCACTAGTTCAAGTCCAGACTGGGGAATTTAGCAAGACACTGTCTCAAAATTTTAAAAATTAAAAAAGGGGCAAAGGATATAGCTTGGCAAATTTGATGAATTTGTAGCTGGGTCCAATTTGATGAATTACAAAAACAAACAAACAAAAAAACCCTCAACCAAACAGGTAACAGCAAATTGAACCCAACACCACATTAAAAAGATTATGCATCATGATCTATTGGGATTAATTTCAGGGATGCAATGATGATTTAACATATGCAAACACATGACACACCATGTTAAGATCCAAAATGCCCCCAAAAGTCTCATTGTGGTGAAAGGCTAGTTGTCAGCCAATAGGCTTTCGGAGGTCACTGGATGAATTCATAGATCAAAAAAGCTCATTAGGAAGGGGAGCCTAATCGGATGAAGCAGATCACTGGGGCATGAGGGCTTTGATAGGGTGCTTTGCTCCTGGCCCCTTCCTCTTTGCTGTCTTGGTCTCTGCTTCCTGGTCATCAGGAAGTAACCGGTTTTGCTCCACCATATTCGACCTCCCTACAGGACTAAAAGCAACGGAGCCAGTTGACCATGAGTTGAAACCTCTGAAACCATGAATAGAAATAAATTAGCCTTTAACTTTGCTTTTTCCAGTACTAGGGATTAAATCCAGGGCCTTTGCTGAGCTTCATCCCCACCCCTTATTTCTTTTCTTTTTAAACAGAGTCTAGTTAAATTGGGCAGAGCTCAAACTTGCAATCCTCCCTCCTCAGCCTCCTAGTGTTGGGACTACAGACTTATACCACCATCCCCAACTCTTTTAAAGAACAATAAAAACCATGTGATCATCCTAACAGATGCAGAAAAAAAATTTTTGATAAAGTTCAACATCCCTTCATGATAAAAACTCTGAATAAATCACATGTGAAAGGAACATCTTTTGACATAATAAAGACCATATACAATAAGCCACAATGGACATCATAGTAAATGGGAAAAGGCTGAAAGCTTTCCCTTTAAGATCTGTAATAAGGAAGGGATGCCCACTGTTACCACTTTTGGTCAGTATAGTACTGGAAGTCCCAGTCAAAACAAGCATGCAAAAGAAATAAAGGGCACCCAGACTGGGAAGGACAGAGTAAAAAAAATCACTATATAAAGAGAATGGTCCTACATGTTGAAGACCTCAAAGACTCTACCAGAAAACTAGTTCAATAAATGAGTTCAGGGGCTGGGGATTTAGCTCAGTGACTTAAGTGCCTGCCTAGCAAGCGTGAGGTCGTGAGTTCAATCCCTAGTACCAATAAATAAATAAATAAAGAAAGAAAGAAAGAAAGAAAGTTCAGTAAGATCGCAGGATAATCAACAATTCAAAAAATCAGTAGTGTTTCAAAATGCCAATGGAAAATTACCTGAAAAAAATCAAGATAAAAAGGAAAGGTTGTGGCCGGGAATTCACCTGCCTGGCAAGCACAAGGTTGTGAGTTCAATCCCCGGTACCCCCCCCCCCAAAAAAAAGGTAAGGTTGTTGGATGTATCTCAGTGTGAAGGCCCTATGCTTCACAACAGATGGGCAAGCATTTTTTGAAAAATAAGCATGAAAGGCACAGGAAATAAAACCAAAAACAGAGAAATGAATGGCATTAAAACAAGTTGCTACATGAGGAAGGAAAAATACAGCTAAAAGACAACCTACACAATGTGAGAAAATATTTGCAGACTATGCTTGATAAAGGTTTAGTATCCAGAATAAAGGCCAGGCATGGTGGCACATGCCTGTGATCTTAGTACTCTGGAGGCTGAAACAGGAGAACTGCTACAAGATCAAGGCCAGCTGAGAATATAGTGAACTCAGGACCAGGTTGAACTACATCGTAAGACCCGTCTCAAAAAAAAAAAAGAAAAATTTTTGTTTTTTAAAATTCAGGCTGGGGATTTAGCTCAGTGGTATATGAGCCTGCCTAGCAAGCGTGAGGTCATGAGTTCAACCCCTGGTACCAATAAATAAATAAAATTCAGAATAAAGAACTCAATAGCATAGGAAAAAAAACCTGATCAAAAAAAATGAGTAATAGACCTAAAACGACATTTCTCAAAGGCAAATGGCCAAGATACCTCTGTGAAAGGATACTCAACTTCAGCAGGAAAATTCAAATTAAAACCACAACGAATCACCTCGCTCTTCAGAAAGACTATCATAAAAGACTAAAGACAACCAGCACTGGTGAAGATATGAAAAAAAGCCAAACCTTACACACCATTGGTGGGAACTGCGTTAGTATGACCATTATAGAAACTAATACGGAGGCATCTCAAAAAATTAAAAGGAAGCACCATGTGATTCAGCAATCCTACTAGGTATATATATTCAAAGAAAAGGAAATAAGTGAAAGAGACCTCCAATCTCATATTTATTGCTGCACTAAGTGTCCACTAATGTATGAATGGATAAAGAAAACGTGGTTTAAACTGGGTGTAGTGATATACACCTGGAGCCCAGCACTCTGGGAGGTTGAGGCATGAGGATGAAAAATTTGGTGAGACTCTTAGCTCACAATTTTCAAACGATGGGACCAGGTGTGATGGCCCATGCCTGTGATCCCAGCACTCAGAAGGCTGAAGCAGGATTGCCGTGAGCTGAAGGCCAGCCTGGGGTAGTGATTTCAAGGGCACCAGCTTGGACTGCAGAGCTAGACCCTCTCTCAACAAAAACCAAAGAACAAAAGGATGAGGATGTAGCTCAGTAGGCACAAATAAGTCTCACTCCATCACCATGGGTGGGGGTTTATTACACCCAGCATACTATTCCGGCATATAGAAGGATGGATTCTGTCATTTGTGACATGGCTGGTACTGGCACAGAAAGACAAATGCACATGATTGCACTCTTATGTGGAATCCTAAAAAAAAAAAAAAAAAAAAGCTTTTATAGAAATTGAGAGTAAACAGTGGTTACCACAGGCTGGGACAGGAAAGCATAAAGGCTAGCCAACTGCTTCCAGGTTATAGTCATACAGAGGTTACACTGTCCTGCTGCACAGTAGCATGACTATAAACACTGATAATGTACTGTGTATTTCAAAAGAGCTTTTAAAAAAAAAAGGATATTAAACGTTTTCACCACACACAAAAGTCTGAGGTGTGCTTATCCTGACATGAACATTACAATGTATACATCCACTGGGGGGGGGGGGATATCACATCACATCCAATAAAATATACAATTTTGAGCAATTAAAAAAAAAACTTTAAGCGCCAAAAAAAGAAAGCAAGCTTGCCCTAGACCTCCTTGATCATTCAATTCACTAAATCTTTGGCGAGTCTCAGTCTCCATTTTTGTAGTCTGCGTGTGCAACGGCGCGCGCATCACGTTAGCATACACTCGCCCCTTTTTCCTCCTTAGAAGACTGCTCGCTGCCTTTTGGCAGTGACAGTGCCATGCAGTCATTGTGACAAGCCCATCCTTAAGAAGGGCAGGATTGCGGCGCGGTCGTGGCCTCAGTCGCCTGGCTGCTCCAGCCCCGCCAATTGGGGCCATGGTTCGTTCCCTCTCAACCCCCACGAGCACCGCGGCCCACAGTCAACGTGCTTGCCCGATATCCAGGAGCCTAGTGGCCTCACCGTGGGGCCGGGCTCAGATCAGAATCGCCTCGATAATCAGCGGCACAGGACAGCCCGGGCCTCGTCTATCTGATCAATTCATCACTTCTGAGCACCGCGCCCGCAGGGCCAGCTCTGGGACCTCGGGAACCACGGTGCTGCCGCCGCCCATGTGGCCTCGCCGCACAGCGCCCCGTGAGGAGGGCTTCGCAGGAGGGGAGCTTTTCATTTCGGGGCGGCCCGGCGGGGCAGGGGTCACGACCCGATCAAATAAGATCAAGGTGTAGATGGGGGGAGGCCTGGAGGAACCACTCGCTCACCTTGCACGCTCACTCACGCGTCCACTCACACTCTCGGCCCACACACACCTTACACAATACACCACGAAACACACAACACATTCCCAGGCCGCTTTCCCTCCGGTAAGACAGCGGAAGTCCGCGCCCTCTTTTAAATCCTCTTCCCCGCCTCGGAGGATTCTGGGAGGAACCACCGAGCACCAGTGGTGAGTCCAGCACACCTCTTGTCAAGTGCGCCTTGCTGCCCCCGCGTGGCTTGGAGGACCCGGTGGGGGGGAGACTTGATATACTGCAAGCTGAATGGTGGTTTTGATCTTTGTATCAACTTTATATAAAATTTACATTCACACCTCCTTATTTCTATTTAAATATTAAATTGGCCAGTTGGGCGTAGTCGCACATGCCCATAGTCCCGGTTTTTGGGAAGCTGAGGCAAGAGGATGATGAGTTCAGAGCCAGACAGGGGAAAATCGCAAGACCTTGTTTAAACAAATAAACAAGCATGATGCGGCATGCTCGTTGCCAAGCTGAATTCAAGGCCAGTCTGGACTGCATAGTAAGAGTCTAGCTAAATAAACAAATACCCAAATTCTGGATATGAGATAATTAAATCTCAGGATTTCATGATACCAGTTAAGTGTAGCATCCCTGAGCCTACACTCCTAGCCCCAGGAATAGTATTTAAATCCAAAGACTAGACAGGCTATCCGCGAAATGAGTAAAAGCAGGAAAAGATACCCATGGCCTCACAGAGCTCTCTGACTGCCTAGAACTTGAATGCATTCATACAACTGAACCTTTGTTCATACTCCTATCTACTGAAACATGTCTGACTTTCAAACTCCGTAAGTGAAAAATAGTAGCGACTATGTAAGTAGAATTAGTACCTCTCACCAGAGTGGAGCTTTAATATTTTAGCTTTCTCCTTTTTTAATTAAGTAGGTATGTAGGGGGAGGATTAAAGCAAAAGAATTGGAGATCATTAAGTGACTTCTGAGTCAGGCATGGTAACCCATGCCTGTAATTCCATTTGGAGGTGAGGGGTGAATCAAGATCAAAAGTTTAAGGACAGCCAGGCAATTTAGGGCTCAAAGTAAAGTTTTTAAAGGGCTGGGATGTAGCTATTGGCAGAGTGCTTGTCTGGCATCTATAAGGTCCTGAGTTCAACTCCCACTAAAACAAGAAATCAGCAAAGAAAATAACTTAGGAAGGTGTAATATATACTTATGCCAGTCCTATGAGGCACCTGGAATAAACAGCAAAAAGCACTCATAGTATATGCCCGAATTCCATTAGCTCACAAATTTTTCTAGGTGCTTGAGTGGTTAATTTGGTAACTGTATTTGAACAAGGAAGTTCATCACTGACAACAGATGATACTTGCATTGTAGTAGCAATAGCAGGTAAAATGTACAGGGGGTGCTATCTACCTTATTTAATATACTTCAAATTTTATAAAAACCTCAACTCCCCTGAAGAAGGCTAGGCCATTATTCTCAACCGTATGAGGCAGTCAATGGCCTTTGCATGGGGGGAAACTGGAATGATGGGATTCACTAACATGAGTTAAAAATCTATGTATGGGCATAACCCAAGGGAATAATAAACAAAATTCAACAGATTTAGCATTTGACAAATAAAATGGACAAAGGTTACAGGGAAAATTTTTATTTTCAAGGATTTCTGCAGACAGTGATGAATAAAAAACTGTACTTCTACTATAAAAACAGGCAACTTCATTCCATCCAGGGCTTATGGTAATGCAAAGCAGAATCTGAGGCAATATTGCTATCCTCATATATCCACCCCAATATGCTTCCCTAAGAGAAACAGCTTTTAATTTCTAGCCCGAAATACATGACACATCAGCCAAAGTAATGAATTCAATAAGTTTCTGTTTATCTGCTTAAAGTCAAGAAATTAAATAGGCCATGTATTTGCTTTTTGCTGTAAATCGCCTTTTTTACTTGTGTACTTTTTGGTACATTGTACTATGTACAATCTCAAAATATAACAACTCAAGAGTTTAGGTCAAGATAACCCACCCAAGAGGCTGTAAAAATTGGCTTGAAATACATGTGTAGAATGGGACTAGTTTAAAATATGAAGCATCTCTAAGGTCTAAACTTAGAGACATTAGCTCTATTGGAAAACAAGTCATGGACTGGGGATGTAGTTCGAGGCACAGGCTGGAGAGCAAAGGTCATGAGTTCAATTCCTGGTACAAAAAAAAAAAAAAAAAAAAGGAAAACAAGTCATTAAAGCTAGAAAATAACAAGTGCAAAACATGCTGAACTTTATTTCCTTAGGATGACATTTCATTTGGCCAACAGGTTCTGAACTGACACCCACAAGTGTAACTCTTCTTGCCTATTTCACTAGATTCCCTTTCTTTCATTAGAAAAGTCCTCAGAAATGACAATATATAATACATAAATCACTAAAATTTACCCTGTTAACCAATTCCTGAAGAGATAACACCCACAAATCTGAGATGACAAACACATGTAGAATTTATCTAATCTTCTATGCTTTTAAAACCTTTCAAAGTACTAAACTGCAAATTTCAGAACCTAAACTTCTTAGCAGCTTTTCTTCTTTTGGGGTAAGCAGACAAAAGATAATTTATTGCCATATAAGAGTCAACCACAGCTCAACTACCAAGTTTTACTGTAATGAACAATTTAATTGGAAGATTTATGTTATGCTTGTTTATAATTTTAGACCAACTTTTCCTGTTAAATAGTCTAGGTTTCACAACTCCATTAGCTGACATGAGGATATGAGGAGGGAGTGGAAAAGTCTTCCCATCAAATGCTGAGTAATCTAAAATGATTTGTTCAGGAGCTATCATACTCCATGAAAAGTTTTTCACTCTCAATTGCAAAGTTCTGTTTGACTTTATTCCATAAAACACTCTCATTTTATTAATGCAGCCTATCAAATGTCCAAATAGGTCAACAAATACCAGCAACTTCTCTCATTTGAATGTTTCATGTTCCTACAGAGAACAAAACTTCCAGACAATGAAAGAGCACCTCAATAGGAAGAAAATTAAGGTTTGATCAAGAAAATCAAGCAATCAGCTGAAAACTGCCACAATCCACACTTTAAAAATGTTTGTATCTTTTATAGTATGACAAAACTCCCATCTAACATTACAATAAATTCTTATACTAGATGATTTAGCTAGTATATGAATTGTTATACTAATTTATTTTTCTTCTACCCTAACTGCAATATATTAAACAATTATTTCTTCAATAGTTTTTTTTCCCCTAGTGATGGCATTTAAAACTGAAAAACAATATTTAGCACTAAGTAATTTAGAAAATATAAAAAAAGCTTTAGGAAACAGTAGCAGTTGATTCATTTTTCTTTTACCATTTGACTGAATGAAGTCTACTTTTGGGGATAGACAGAAAATGTTTTCTTGTCTCAAATCACTGGTTTCTAGCCTCCTCACACAAAGACAATTCCCAAATTTTATGTAAGCTCAGATTCTCTTGGCAAAATCCTCAAGCTACAAGTACCTTGCAAGCTGCTTCCTCTGTTCTTTTTGCAATGAGAGCCATGCCTCTCTTATGTTCCCAGATGGATATATAGATTCCTAAAGTCAATTTCTTGACTTTTCAAAATTTCTATTTCCCACCCACCACCCTCCCTCACCAATTTGCCAAATCCAAAATCAAAGAGAAAAAAAAAGTGAAGTCTTGTCTGAACATAGCTTATGTCCTTCCCTAAGAGCCTCAGTTTGAAAACATCCTGATGAGGGATTGAAGAACAAAACAGGTGACAGGGTTATGTTGTTGTTGTTTGTCTGCAGTACTGGGAATCAAACCCAAGGCCTTATGTTGAGCAAATGCTTTACCACCGAGGTATGACCCCAGCCCAGGTGACAGGCTTTTAAGCAAGAGGTATATAATCTTATCACTAAGGGATGTAATTTATCTGGGTATTATAATGCTCACTGCTGAGAGCTGATTTACAGAGATCAAAGGAAGATGGCTTTCTGGAGTCCCCTGGAGCAAAAATAATGTACATAACCACGAGGAATTTTCCCTACATATGGCAGGGACAGATGCTCTGGTGTTGTCCTGGGGACTTTGATGATTTTAGCTGAACTCTCTCCTACACTGGGTCCAGGCCTTCAACAGGTTCTTCACTCTTGTCCCCTTGTTTGGCAGCTGATGAGTTCGATACTTTGGAATTCATTTTATAAACAAGACGTAAAAGGCCATTACAATGCAGGCAATTGCCACAGCAGCATGCAGCCTGGTTCCAATCACAGCAGCTAGCAGCAAAAAGAAAAAGACAAAATCACACCCCACCCTTCACAAGAGCCCTTACAGTCAAGGTGATATTCTGAAATCACTAAAGACTAAGACACCTATCAAGGCTCTCAAAAAAGAATTTTTTTAAATGCTACACTTCTCAGGTGTGGTGGTGCATGCCTGTAATTCCAGCACTCAGGAGGCTGAGGCAAGAGGATCACCATAAGTTCAAGGGTCAGTCTGGGATACACAGACCCTGCCTTGAGGGGGTGGGGAGCTACACTTATGCCCTCAAGTTCTAGGTAAACATATTTCTTGTGCATATTTTACTCTATTTTGAAAAAGATTTTGGTAGTAGTATTCCAGATGATGGTATTCCAAATAAAAAAGTAAAAATACATCTCAGTTAAATACATCAAAACTTAAAAAAATATCACTGTATTCTCTCCAGAAAAATCAGAAAATTTTTCAGTGGGAAAATATTCCTCCTACTGCAGGGAGAAATTCCAGCCCAGCCTAAAATTGCTTAATTTGTACATTTTTACTTCATGGAGAATACAAAAATTACCTGAATGCTAAAATAAATTTAAAATATTTTTTGAAACTGATTATTTTACTCTCAGATGTCGTATCAGCAACTTTCTTCTGAGTGGAACAAAATATAATCCCAGCCCATTACATCCCCTAGTTTGTAGCACTTCACTGTCTAGAAATGGCCAGCTCCTCTCCCTGTTCAGACTAACCTTACCTTTGTAAAACACACCCCAAACTCCCTTCTTCTCCGACAGCAGCCAGGTTTTGAGACGAGGTACTTTCTTGAAGTAGGCACAGGTACAAACAAAGAGCAAACCAAACACCAGAATCCCATCCAAGGAGTACACTGTCACATAAAGAAGAAAAGAAAACCTTTGGTGCTAATCTAGCTTGGAAAAAATGATGCCATCTGACAGCTCTTGAGGACAAAATGTGATATAAAATCAAGATAAGTCTTTTGTGTCCTTGGACCTATGGAAGCAACATGGGTCTCCCGCAGCTCTCCTGGAGCCACCCAAGGAAATGAGGCCAGGGCTCTCACTCTTTCCAAATATGATCAAGACCACATGGTCTGACCTGATTAGGGTTTGAACATGTGTTTCCAGTGTTTCCATCAGTATGCAAAGGACATTAGCTTCATCAAGTTGGATTAAGTAATCTTCCTTCAATGGATTATCCGGGACATTGACTCAATGAAAGAGACCATGCTAGTTCTTTGTACATAAAATAAAAAATTTAAAAGCTTTCAAAAAAAGATCAAGATGAAACCTGAATGGCAGCGGCAACACTTGATGAGAGGGAGCCAAAGTCCTGGAACTTACAATGTTACCTGTTTCCAAAAACTACTTGTAGACATCACCTCTACAACAGTTTCACTGCCTCCTCCCATCATTCCCTTTTGCAAACTAGAAACCCAAGCAGAGTGCATCAGTTTATGTGGAACCAGCTTCCCACAAACAAAAAATTGCAATGTTGGCAATATGCTGAGAGAAATACGAGAATCCTTGGAGCCTGAACACAAAGACTAAACATGTCCTTGTTATAAATCACTCAAATGATGCTTCAATATAGTAGAAAACTTTAAACTCTTAGTTCTACTTCTTTCATATGTAAGTCAAGCTCTTTATTGTTCTGTTAAGCACAATGAATCACCTAACTGCAAAAATATGAAACAAACAAACAATATTGGACCACAAATCAAGGGTGGGTAACACTACTACACGTCAGAATGAGTTGGAGCATTTTTTGTTTTTGAGACAGGGTCTCATTATGCAGTTCAGGCTGCCTTTGAACTCAAGATCCTCCTGCCTCAGTCTCCTGAGTGCTGGGATTACAGGTGTGCATCACCATGCCAGGCCAGGAAGAGTTCTTTAAAAAAAAATTTTTTTTTCTGATACTGGACATTTAACTCAGGCCTTCACACATGCTCAGAATATGCTTTTATTTCCTGGTTCAGATTATTTCTTCCTCTGGGTGATGTCCTTTCTTTTACTATGCATAGTATCCTGAGACCACTGACTGGCCAGCAAATTCCAAATGGATTTTTTATATAACCCGTGTCTGCCAGTTCTGGACCACAACTGTCTTCTATCAGCAAAACTACAGCATTTCTAGGTACGATGTATTAATACATACACTAAGTTTTTATAAGAAATGACATCTCATCCTATACTTTTTCTTTTTCTTAAATCCTCTAAGTTTTGTAGACACTGAAAATTCACAAATAAGTGAAATTTGAAATTAGTACCAGAACTATAGAGTTAATTTTGGTAATGTTTCTTGTGTCTTTCAAATTATATTACCTAAAAGACTTTGTTTTCTCCTCCTCCTAAGGATAATTCTCAAAACCTTTAATAACTCTGCTTCCTTCCCTCCCCTGGAATCTGGAAATCCTGTTCATAAAGTGTTTGAAGAGGGCCAGAAAAATTAGGCCAGCTCAACAGGAGACAACACATCATTTAGAAAAGGCAGTGTATAAATCCATCCCTTGCAACACTGCGCGAGATCTCCAGATCTCGTTAACATACTAAAAGTTTAAAACAAAACGAGAATGCTTTTGAAACAACATATTTGCAAAACAGGAGAATTTTTGAGGGGGGTGTACATTCACACAACACGCACTCCAATGTGAGGGGATTAGTATCCTCTGTGATTTTTTTGGTTTGGTCCTCTCAACGAGCCTGCAATCCCTAATTATGAGAACGCAGACGGCTGGGAGGAAAAGCCTCTCTTCCCAGGGGCTAAACAACACTGGTACTACGGGCACTGTCTCCCCAAGGGCTAGGATAAACTTCTAGTAAAAAGAAAGGAAAGGGTAGGGACATAAGACTGAGCTGTGGGCAGGGCAGGGGTCGGGAAACCCAAATGGGTACAAGTAGAGGGGATGTGCTCAGAGGTACAAAAGGTAGAAAGGGGCGCAAAGAAGCCAAGGGGGGCAGGGCCGGGAAGGGGCGGGGAGAACAGCCACGTTAGTCCCCGCCCCGCCCGCCACGTTTCCTTCTAGTTCTTCACTCCCACACTCCGTGGGGGTACCGGTTCTCACCGTTGGTCATGGTGGTCGAGCCCGAGACTGTGTAAGAAGTCCGGGTTCAGCAGTGATAGCGGCGAAGACGGGGGAACCCGGCTCCCGCTTGACACTTCCCGATCCGGGCCGCGGCGACTGGCTGGAACAGTAGTACGCAAGCGCAAGGCACGAGTGTCGCGCACCGAACGCAATTGAGTGCTGCTAACCGATTACCGAGCTAGGTGACCCCACCCCCACCCAGTGGGTGGTGCATGCGTGCTTACGTCGAGTAAGGCAGGGCCCTTTGGGAGGCTTTCTGAGTAGTCTTGGTAACCGCCCTTACCGACAAAGCTACCGGGGAAGATAGGGTTAGGTTGGTGCGTATGAAAAAAGTACATTTTGCACGGTGGTAGCCTTGTGCTTATGCGTGTATGTCAGCACCAACCCACCTGCAACGGAGGGGTTTGCATCCTCCAAGTTCACTTAAAACCCAGTCAACACAGCTGAAGAAGTAACCCTGCTGTCCATTTCTCCATCGTCGCCAGTGTAGTTGGCTCAGTCGCCCGCCCTGCCTTCTCACCACACTTTCAGGGTCAACTGATTCCTGGCCAAGAAACAAAAGCAAAATCATCCCATTCCCTCAGCAGATTCGAATGAAAACTGGTAATAAAATCAAATACAAACCGGGAGTGGTGGCTCACGCCTGTAATTTCAACACTCGGGAGGCTGAGGCAGGAGGATTGTTGCGAGTTCAAGACCAGCCTGGGCTACAAAGTGAGCTCAAGGCCAGCCTGAACTGCAGACCCTGTCTCAAAAAGACATAAATAGATAAATAAAATAAAATACAATACCAAGAGGAAGCATGAAAGAAGACCAAGTTGGGTCTACAAGGAATTGCACGTGAGAGGGTACACATTTACTACCACAAGGTCACTACTCTCTTGCCATAGAAAGCTGGTCACTGCTATCTGAAGAGTTGGATACGTTTGAGTATTAAGAATATGATTTTCCTTTTTGTTTTTATGTGTACGCTAGTAGATTGGTTCAGTAATAAATATGTGACAGCTTTGGTGTGGGCAGTAAGTTGGAGACTCCTGGACAATAGCTAAGACCGTGAGACTTGCCCTTGTCCCCCAGCGCTTCCTTACTCCCAAGAGAAATCTAGTCAGCTTGCATTCCAACTTGCAAAATGAATAAAGAACTTTGTAACAAAAATTTACATATTTCGGTCCTTAAACTCCCAAATTGTCAAAAATACTCAGATAATTGTCTGAGTGGATTTTTTTTTAAACTATCAGAACAGTCTTAATTATCTCCTGTGTTTGAACCATTTTGTGGGTCACCTGGCCACTTTAGCCCTAAATTAACCATATTTGGACAACACTCTCCTGAAAACACTTTGACGCTGTGATAGAAGATATCATCAGCCTAATGATGGGAATGGGGTGGAGGAGCATGGCTACAAATTCTACTTTGTAAATTGAAATCTGTAATTGCAAATATCTCCGTCCTCTTTATTAGGGTTGGGGGAAAGTGAGACAATGGATTTTCAGAGGCCGAAGTTTTATTTATTTTTATTTTATTTTAATTAATGTACTTATTTGCCTTTTTGAGACAGGGTCTTGCTATGCATTTCAGGTTAGCCTTGGGCTCACTTTGTTTTTTGTGTGTGGTTTTTTTTGTTTTGTTTTGTTTTCCACATCCATTTTATTTCAAGGAGAAAAAGAAAAAAGAAAGAAAACAACTATAAATTTCAAATCACATCAATCAGGAGGCAACAATGGTACATACATTTCACATTGTTGGCCCCAAATCATTCACCCAGATGTGGGTTCACTTTGTAGCCCAGGCTGGCCTGGAATTTGCAAGAATTCTCCGGCCTCAGCCTCCCAAGCGCTGGGATTACAGGAGTGTACCACCATGCTAGGTTTGCTTGACTTTTTAAATTACCTTCCCTGTGGTGGTTATAAAGAAAGGAACTCTGCCCTTCTATATTGGAGTGCCATCTGCTGGCTACGGCTTGCTTGATTACCTAGAAGAAGAAAAGCAAAGTCACCCTAGATTAGTACACAAGCAAAAGAGTATGCAGAACAGACTCCTTGAGAAATTATGCAGAAATGTAGAAATAAAAAGTAAATGAAGCTAGGCATGGTGGCACAGGCCTCTCTGGAGGCTAAGGGAAGAGAATCCCGAGATTGAGCTAGTCTGACAATTTAGTAATTTATCAAGACCCTATCTTAAAAACGCACTGGGGCTGTATGTAACTCAGTGTGAAATCCCTGAGTTCAATCCCCCATACAAAAGAAGGAGGAAAAAGAAGGAGAAGGAGGGGAGAGAAAAGGGGAAGGGATGGGGTTGGGGATTTAGTTCAGCGGCTTAAGCGCCTGCCTTGCAAGCACGCGGTCGTGAGTTCGATCCCCGGTACCGATTAAAAAAAAAAAAAAAGCGGCGGGGAGGGAAAGGAGAGGAGAAAAATGTATGGATCAAAAACCTAAAACAGACCAAATACACACAAATTCCCTTGTCCAAAAGAACTGTTCAGGGCTACTGGAAAACAAAGTTAAAAAAAAAAAAAAACAAAGCTCTGTGGCATCATGTGCCTATAATCCTGTTATGGTTGATACATTGCGTTAATTTGAGAAGTCAAGAAGCTTAACTAAGTAATTCAACTACTCTTCATCTTGGGGTATAAAGAACATGCCCTTAGCTATCTAGGATATTGTCTATTGTGTTGATTTCAGAAGGTCAAAAGTTTAAGTGATTCAGCAGGGGATTAGGGTCCTTACTTTGTAAACACTCTCAGCCTGTGCAGCAGGAGGGCATGGAGATAGTGTGAGTGCTACATGCATCTGATGGGGGTAGCCTGCTTATAATATAAGGGAGAAAAGAGGAATACTTCCCCCCTTTTTGCCCTTTTGCTCCTGTTGCTTTTGGTATCTGCTGCAGCTGCCATGAAGGGTTGCCTCTTAGCCACCATCACCCTGCATTGGAGCCAGCTGAGTATGGACTGAAACCTCCACAAACTGTAAGCTAAATAAACCTTTCCTTCATTTTGGGTATCAGGTATTTTGACTCAGCAATGAGAGAAAAGTAAGTAAGACAAATCCCAATATTCCATAGGAGGACTGCTTCAAGTGTTAGACCAACCTTGGCTACAAATGAGTTCAGAGCCAGCCTGACTTGAAATTCTATTATAAAGCTATAATGATCAAACAAACAAACAAACAAACAGCATGGTAGTGGCAAGCAAACAAAACAAAACAAAAACAGACCCGAGGATCAATAGAAAGGTGCAGAAGGTACAAAAACAATTCCAAATACACTCAGCCACCTTATCTTTGACAAAGGAGCCAAATAACTTTACTGGAAAAAAAGAAAGCTTCTTTAATAAATGGTGCTGGCAAAACTGGCTTTCCACATGCTGAAGACTGAAACTAGACCCACATCTTTTATCATGCACTAAACTAAAACTGAAATGGATCAAAGATCTAAATATTAAAACAAAAACACTAAATCTACCAGAAGATATAACAGAACTCTTGAAGAAGTAGATGTAGGCAAAGATTTCATGAACAAAACCATGACTTCACAGGAAATATTACGAAGAATCAACAAATGGTATCTCATCTCATTAAAAAGCTTTTACACAGCAAAATAAGTCAACAGAATGAAGAGACAACCCACAGCATAGAAAAAATTTTTGCCAGTTGTTCCTCAGACAAGGGACTAATACCTAGAGCATTTAAAGAATTCAGAAAAATTATGTCCCCAAATTTAAAGACCCAATCCAAAACTGGACATCTGAAATGAAGATGCTTTTCAGATGAAGAATTAAAAACAGCAAATAAATATATGAAAAAAAACTTCATCACTGGTTATTCAAGAGATACAAATTAAAACAATGCTTAGTTTCCATTTCACTCCAGAAAGAACATCAATTATCAAGAAATCAATCAATAACAAATGCTGAGACCAGGGATTTAGCTCAGCAGCACTGCACCTGCCTGACCTCAGCATGAGGTCCTGAGTTGAATTCACAGTACCAAAAAAAAGAAGGAAAAAAAAAACCCAAACAAAACCAAAAAAAATGCTGGTGGAGCTGTGGAAAAAAAGAAACACTTCTGCACTGTTGAGGGCATGTAGATGATGCAACTACTGTAGAAATCAATGTGGAGAATCCTCAAAACACTAAAACTTGAGGTTCCATTTGACCCAGCTATTATTCCCCTTCTTGGGATCTTCCTGTTATGATTTGTCTGGAAGTCCCTCCAAAGCCTTATGTGTCATAGAGGGTGGACTTTTCAGAGGTGGCTGAATCTAGAGTTTGTGAGTCTGCTGCTTGGATTGGTGGTATGAGTGCTATACCCACCCTTGGGAGGGTAGTCTGCATTCAATATAAGGGAAGGAAAAGAGGCTTGCTCCTCTTTTTGCTCTTGCTACTTTTGCTGTCTTCCGCTGCCCCAGCTGCCAGGAACTGTTACTCCTTTGCCAATGTGTCACCCTGCCTTGGAGCCAGTCGATTTCTTTCTCAAATACTATGAAAGTGCACTATCCTCACTGACCTGGTTCTGACTGATTGTTCTGTTTACCCAGGTTCTTTCACCTAAAGCTATTCCTGCAATACCCACACCTTGTTTTCCTCTTTGTCAACCCAAGTGGTGACCTGCTCTGCTCTAAAACTTCAACCCCAACCTTCATGGAGAGTTCATAATTTGATATCCTATTCAAAAAAGAAAGAAGATTTTTGTTTGTTTTGTACCAGAGATCAAACTCACGACCTAATGCTTGCCAGGCAGGCACTTAAGCCACTGAGCTAAATCCCCAGCCCAATACAAGAATTAAATCCCCAGCCCAATAAAAGAATTTTGTATTTTTAAAATGTATGTTCAGAGCCAGGCATGTGGGTGCATACCTGTAATCCCAGAACATTTGGAAGGCTGAGACTAAAGGTTCAAAAATTTGAGCCCAGTCTGGGCAAATTAGCAATTTAGTGAGAATCTGTCTCAGATTTTTAAACAAAGCTGGGGTCGGGGGGTGTAGCGTGCTTTGTGCAAGGGCCTGGTTCAATTCCCAGTACTACAAAAAACTCAGTAAACTTTTTAAAATTCAAAGTTTGTTCAGCCAGGTGTGGTGTGCATGCCTGTAATCCCAGCACTTGGGAGGCTAGTACAGGAGGATCACCATGAGTTCCAGGCCAGCCTGGGCTACATAGTCAGTTCAAGCCAGTTTAAGGAGACCCGGTCTCAACCCTCCTCCCAATTTAAAAAAATCTGTTCAGTTCTCTCCTCTATAAGATTGGGTTATAATAGTATCTCCTTTCTAGAGTTTTTGGAGAATTAGGTGAATTATTATTTACAATGACATCTCATGCAAAGTATTACTCTTTATATGTTGTTAGTGTTGCTGTTAATTTGTTTAAAAGATATATACTAGTGTCTACTCTGTGTTGAACACTTGCTAGATTTTGCAAGGATGGAGGCAAAAAAAGTCTGAGTCCTCAGAGAACAAAATACATTGGGTAAGACAGATGAATAAAGAAATCTTAGTAGAGTACAGGCATTATGTATGTAAAGACATCTTTGATTTTGTGAAATATTTGAAGACTACTCCTTAAATGAGAAAATAAAATGAGAGGCTCAAAGAAGACACATAGGTGAGATCATGTAGCTAGTTAGGAGTCAAACCCAGGCCTAACTTCAAAGCTTCCTTCCACTCGTTATCACACTGCCTCAAATCTCAGTGCTTTTCACTGATACTGATTCTTTGATGTTTCTGTTCCAAGCATTAATGTTTCTGTCACCCTGAAAAGCCCCTAACCTCTCCCCCCACACACACACCCATCCCCTGCAGGCATGTCTCACATCAAGTCCAAATGTCATTGGCCGTTTACAAGGAAGAAAGGGAGCTCCTCTGGGTTGGGGAGTCTCAATTGACACAGAGCTTCCTCAGTTCACTTCAGCCTACACTGGAGAACTGGCATTTGTTGCCAAACGCCTGTCAATCAAGAACAGTGGCCCTTTGTTACAGTGGTTCCAGTCATTGTGGTGAACTCTAATCAGTCTTAGGGACCACGACTATAGCCTTTGGGTTTAACAAGAAAGTAAGTTCAGCCCCAATGACACAGCTTGCAACAAGGGCTCCATTTGAATTACGGACAGATTTGAAAAGGGATGTCAAGCGGGGATTAATTTATGCTACAAATATTTGTTCCAGGACTTCTAATTCTAAGGAATGTGCTAACATTTGGAAGCTCAAAGGTGAATGAGATGAAACAGACTCTGTTCTTAATATGTTTAAGATTTAGTAGAAAAAGAAAGTTGTGTATGTAAATAACCAGAAAACACAGCAGAAAGTAAGATGTCAGAGAGAGATGAAAATAA
Source organism: Hydrochoerus hydrochaeris (assembly GCA_004027455.1). NCBI lineage: Eukaryota > Metazoa > Chordata > Mammalia > Rodentia > Hydrochaeridae > Hydrochoerus > Hydrochoerus hydrochaeris. The sequence goes on along the minus strand of PVLA01007661.1, from coordinate 80,518 downwards.
AGTGCTGTGGGGGGGGTATAAAGGAAAAATTGCTTTCAGCTGAGTTCAGGGAAGGCTTTATAGAGGTGCAGATATTTTAGCTGGGCCTGAAAGGCATCCAACATCTCAATAGGCAGAAAAGACAAGTATCCCAGTGGGAAAAGAATACAGCGATTAAAGGCCTAGGGAGGGCAAGTACCCTCCTCTTTTCTCCTTTACTAGCTAACTCCCATTGGTCTCAGGTCTCGATTCCCACACCACTTGCTCAAGGAGTTTCATTCTTCTGCCCTTGCTGGGACCCCTTCCCCCAAAATAAGCTTCCAAAGTATACAATATCTGTTTAATTCACACACACACACACACACACACACACACACACCCTAAGCCACCCATAAAGCTCATTTACATTGTCATTTTATAGCAAGTGAAAACATTTTGCAGTTGCCTCAGAAATATCTGTTGCATGACTAATTGGACATAGCCTTGTGAAACTGGAATGTAGTAGAGTTCATGAAGAACAGCAAAATAATAAAAGATAGGTTCTTGAATAAAAACAGCTGTGGCTTTTGGCTTTAACCACATACAAAATCAACATACACATCATCATTAACACATTTAAGCCTCATAATAATCTTATAAATTTAATAACTATTTTTTCATCAAATTTTTTTTGAGGCAGGATCTCATTATGTAGCTCAGGTTGGCCTTTGAACTCACTTTGTAGCCCAGGCTGGCCTTGAACCTTCATCGTTCCTCCTGCCTCAACCTCTGGAATGCTGGGAGGCATACACTACCACACCCAGTTTATCCTTATTTTACAGATCAAGAAATGGATGTATTCATAGATTAGGCGAATCCTCTTAAGGTAACACAGCTGACAGGTAATACAGTAAAGATTTCAAACCAAATCCATCTGACCTCAGACCCTGCCTATTTAATCAAGGAGTATGGGCTTTAATTGGGTAATGAGAAATGGTTAAGAAAGTCTGAAGGCCATTTAAAAAATGACACTAAACCCAAAATAGGGAATAGCATTGTAGAGGTCTACACTGTGGGGTGGAGGGATAGAAGTGTGTGGGGTAGGGGGTATGATTGCAAAACTTTTACCTGCATTTGGAGTCTGATTAATGCTAATTGTGGGCCTTGCCCTCACCACATCATTAACGCATGTATGAAACCTACCACCAAACCCCCTGCTTTCCTCCTGATCACACTCTTGCCCTCTAAATTATTCTCACGTAGCTGCTATACTTCTGTTAATTATCTCTGCCCTCTGCTCATTCTGTCTTTTTGTGAACAAACCTCTTTTGCCATTTGCTGTTTAAGAACTCATGCCACTTTTCTGAGCGGTTAGCTAAGTGTCTGGCACAAGTTCACAGCCTTATTCATTCAATAATCACTTATTCAAAGACTACTTTTCTGGTTCCTACTGCCCTCTTAAGGCTACTTTTTTTCCTCTACATTTTCTACCTTTCAGTAGAAACACTCCAACACTCATTCAATGCACACTCATTCTCCAACACTCATTCAGTGTACAGACTTGCTCTTTATAATCAAACTTCCATCTTCCCTACTTCCCTCAAACTACTCAAAATGGTTCTTCAGATTATTCTCTTACCTCTTGTGAAATCCAAACCCTTGGGGCTGAGGATTTAGCTCAGTGGCTTAAGTGCCTGCCTGGCATGCTTGAGGTCATGAGTTTGATCCCTGGTACCAAAAGAAAAAAAAAAATCCAAACCCTTGTCTTAAATCTTGCCCTTCCTTCCTTCCTTCCTTCCTTCCTTCCTTCCTTCCTTCCTTCCTTCCTTCCTTCCTTCCTTCCTTTTCTTCTTTCTCTCTTTATTTCATTCTTTTTTTTTTTGAAACAAGGTCTTATATAGATCAGGCTGACTTTGAACTCACTACATAGTCCTGGCTGGCTTTAAACTCCTGCCTCAACCTCCCCAAGTCCTAGGGTTACGGACATGGACCACCATACGTCATTTAAATCCTCTAATCTTTTAATCCCTCCCTGCCTTCCTCCCAGTATTGAGGACTAAAGCCAAGGCCTTTGCACTGAGCTACTTCTCCAGCCCTTTTTACAAATTGTGAGACAGGGTCTTGTTAAATCCCTAAATTGTCCACACTAGAGTCAAACTTTTAATCCTCCTGCCTCAGCCTCCCAGCATTCTGGAATTACAGGCATGTGCCACCATACCAACTAAATCCTTCAGTCTCTTAATCTCTGAGGCCATAGGCATTCTTGACTGCCTGCTTCTTTTTTGAACTTTTTCTCTTTTTTTGCCTTTCAAAGTATATATATATACACATACATATATATGTGTGTTTATGCATATATATATTTTTTTTTTAAATTTTTTTTTTGGTACCAGGAATCAGACTCATGACTCTGTGCTTGCCAGGCAGGCTCTGTGCTCCTGAACTATATCCTCGGCTCAAAGTATGTATTTTTTCTCCTTCCTCTTCATCTATTCCTACCACTTGTACCACTCCTTCAGTCTTTTGTGTCTTCTTGATGTATTGTTTCTAACGATCTTCTTTTTTACCTGCCTTCTTTTTTGCCTTTGTTTCCTTGCAGTCTTTAAACTATCACCTTTTAGTCAATGTCTCTCATTTAATTTTCTTTCTTTCTTTCTTTCTTTTTTTTTTTTTTGTCTTTTTGAGACAGCGTCTCTCTATGCAGTTTGGGCAAGCCTTGAGCTCACTTTGTAGCCCAAGCTGGTCTCGAACTCGCAACGATCCTCCTGCCTCAGCCTCCTGAGTGCTGGAATTACAGGTGTGAGCCACCATGCCTGACTCATTTAATTTTCTGTAGTCCTAATTTCTCTGTGAATTCCTAATTTCTCTGTGGAGTCTAGAGATCTAGATGCTTAAATTCAATATTTCCACTTGTAATTGCTTTTTCTTTTTCTTTCTTGTTTATATTACAGTAATAGCATTCCATCAAATGTCCATAACTTTCAAATTTTATTAGCATGAAACTTCATCTCCTATAGTTTATTTTACATAAGTTCCTCCTTTTTCCCTTTGCTCTAGATTAGATTATAATTGTCTCTCATTTTAGATCATTTCCCTACCATAGAGATTTTTTTTTGTGGGTACCAGGAATCAAACTCAGGATCTCGCACTTGCCAGGCAGGTGCTGCACTGCTGAGCTAAACCCCTGGCCACTGAAGTGATTTTTTTATTAAAAAAAAAGTGCAGTGAGTTAAGGTGTATTATGAACATGTACCAACTCCCCACAATGAGTGCAATAATTATGTACTGAAAATATGTACTAATAAAAAACAAAAATTTTCTGAATTGTATAAAAAACAAAATAAATTATGTGGACATTAAAAAAAATCACTTATTCTTCTCTTAAGACCACCCAAGAATTTCTGCAGTTTGAAGCTAAGTTTTCAACACGAACTTAAAGTCTTTTACTCATATTTGGCTTCATTCCAGCCTCCCCATCCAATGAACTTGGTTCTGGCAACCCACTCTAACATCTCATAGATGCTCATAGTGACTTTTCACTCTCTGTGCTTTATTTATGCTTTGCCCAACACACTGTGGATTTTTTTCCCACTTCCTATTTTGGATATCAGGTTCAGAAGGTTGAATTATCCACACATCATAGTACATGACACACTATTCTAAGTGACCCTTTCAAAGTCCTTCACTTTTATTTATGTATGTGTTTTATTGATCCCTAGTTACACTTCCCCTATGCTGCAGTCTTAATGTTTCTGTTTTTTTTTCCAGATACTTCTGTATATTGTTTTGTATGTACATTTTTTTTTTTTTTTGTATCGAGGATCAAACTCACAACCTCATGTTTACCAGGCAAGCACTTGAGCCACTGAGTTAAATCCCTGGCCCCTGTTGTGTATATTTTTAACTTACATAAATGGTATTGTATTATTGTTTTTCTTATTTATTTTTTCTTAGCACTGTTTATAAACTGTGCCTGTGTTGCTAGGCTATTGTTTTTTGTTTGTTTTATTTTGTTTTTTGGTATTAGAAATTGAACTCATGACCTCATGCTTGCCAGGCAGGCACTGTGCCACTGAGCTATATCTCTGGCCCTAGTCTATTGTTTCTGAGCATTGCATTGTACTCCTCGGTCTGTATCCAGCACATTTAACTTTCCTACTCCTCTGTTAATGGACACCGAATGTTTTATACTGGACTTATTGGACAAAGCCAGTGTTGAGAACTGCTCCTGTCAGTTTCAGCAGCTCCTCCTAAATAATACTGGTTTCCTTCATCATTCTGAAACAAAATTCACAGATAACATAACCCACTGTGATAGGCTATAGCTGCCACTGATCTCTCCCTTGTGAGACATATATATATATATATATATATATATATATATATATATTCCTTCTGATGTTTTTGTCTTTTTATGATTTCCTCTTGAGTGTGGGCTACACTGATTGACTTACTTCTATTGAACAAAACAGGGAAGATATGAGATGCAGCTTCTAAAATTAGGTTCCAAAAACACTATGGCTTCTGTCTTTCAGGAGTTGTTTTGGGCTCTCTTATTGTCTGCTCTGTTGGAAGCTGCCTCTTGCATTGTGAGCTGCCCTTTGCAAAGAACTATATGGCAAAGAACTGAAGGAGGCCTCTGGGCAACCTAAAGAAGCAGAACTTGTGTTTGCTGGCAAACACAAGTAATTCTGACTTTAGATATGACTGCAACTCAAGCCAACTTTCTAACTACAACAAGATGGACCTTCTGGGTGCCAGAAGCACCCAGTTAAACTGTGCTCAGACTTGCAACTCACAAAAACTGCAATAAAATGATAAAATTCCCCATTTTTTAATAATGAGGATTGAACTCAAGGACCTGTATATTTTAGGCAAGCACTCTACCTCTTAAGCCACATGCCCATCTCTTTTTATTTTTTATTCTGTGATAGTACTGTATTACAGATAGCTAAATTAGGTAGAGACTGATAGGTAGTTAGGAAGGGACCAGGCTCAGAGTTAGAACAGGTTGAGGCAAATCAGGTTTGTGGTCAAGGGCTGAGTTGGTAGAAATGGCTTCAAGATGAAGACTCGAAGGCTAGGCCTGCAAACCTCCCAAGAGATGCACAGCTCAAAGCTGTACTACAACTAGTACCATGTGGGCCAATAAGCCTGAACATTGAACACATAGAAACAACATAATGGGGGGCTGGGGATTTAGCTCAGCGGCATAAGCGCCTGCCTTATAAGCATGCAGTCCTGAGTTTGATCCCCGGTACCGATAAAAAAAAAAAGAAATAACATAATGAACACGTAGATAGATGATCTTCACTGTACCCCTTCCAGAAATGCCTTTGTTCTTCTCCATGCTATGTACTATTGCTAAGTACCTTGTTTTTCTATTAAGTCAGAATTAGCTAAGTAACTGCACTTGTAATCCTATAGGTTGTAGCTTGACTCAAGATAACTTGCAATGCAATTTTACTGTATAAAAACTTCTCCAAAGCTAAGCACGGTAGCACACACCTGTAATTGCTGCACTTGAGAGGCTGAGGCAGGAGAATCACCATGAGTTCCAAGCCAGGGTGAGGTACACAGTAAGTTCAAGGCCAGTCTGAACTACAAAGTGAGGCCCTGTCTCAAAACACAGAAATAAATAAATAATTTTAAAAAACCACCGAGACAAAGAGCCTTAGTGGCAACCTCTCAGAGATTTCTGTTTAAAGAAACTTCCTGCTCTTAACCTCCTTTACCTTTTTTAAAAAAAATTTATTTTATTTAAAGAGAAAAAAAAAACAGAAAGAGGGTAGAAATAATACACAATTTCAAAAAAAATAAACAGTAAGAAATCACTAGTTGATAATTACATATTGTCCTCTTAAAAGTATTTGTTCAAGTTACAAAAGTAAAGCATACAAAGTGGACATTCAAACAGTGAGACTGCAAACAGTTCTGTTCACCTATCCAATAAAAACTTAGTAATATAGTTATCAATCCTACTCACTTAACCATACATGCAGTTATATCCTTTAGAGTACTTTCTTTTCTTTTGTTTTTTACAATAGCAATTACATACTTAACCTCTTTTATCTTGGACTCCATTCTCCAGCATCTGAGACATGAACTCAGCATATCAAACAGGTTGGAATTACTTCCCTGTAACAACAGGGTTTTACTGAATTGCCCAGACTGATTTTAAATTTGTGACTCTCCTCCCATAGTCTCCTGAATACCTGGAATTACAAACCTGTGCTACAGTGCCATGCAAAATGCTTGTCACTCAGCAATAAATAATACATATGTCTACTAATCTAATTTGTAAAAGCATGTCTTAGAGATATAAAGACAAAATGAAGACAATGATGGGGGAAGGCTGAGGATGTAGCTTAGTAGTAGATTGCCTGTTTCAGATGCTGAGTTTGATTGCCAGAACCAACACCACCAATACACACACACACAAGAAACACAACGTTGTATAACAGTATGTTGTGATATGTAAATGCTCAGGTAGGACTACACTAAGGGATAGGATGATTTCAAATTCTTGCAACTACATGTAGAATTATCTTAAACCAAAAGCTACAAATGCAGACTGATTTGGATGCATTCGACTATTTAAAGTATTACAAATGATGTTACCCGTCATGACTTTTTCCCTAAAAAGGTCCAAAGCTTTTTGCAAAATTCAAACAAAAAAGTACAAAATATTAACAATTTTGGAGTAGTAATATCCTAGTAAAAGTTAATGAATATACATTTAAAAAGCGGGGAAAAGCTGTGTTTAATGTAACAACAAAGATACGTTCTAGTTTCAGATAATTATAGTTTTCATTCACTGAATGTCCAGCAAGACATTCAGAAATAGTGCTTATAGTTATGAGGCATCACCTTTTGTTGTTGTTGTTGTTGTTGTTGTTGTTTTAAACTGGGGATTGAACCCAGGGCCTTCACACTGAGCTACATCCTCAGCCCTTTGTGTTAGACGGATCTTGCAAAGTCTCTAAAAGTATCCAGGCTGGGCTCTAACCTGCAGTTCTCCAGCCTTAGGCTCCCAGAGCGCTAGGATCACAGCCCTGTGCTATACACCAGACTTCACCTCTTACACTGTGGGACATTTACTCGCTACCTCTAGTCTTTTAATATCCACGATTTTCTGCTGATGTTCCAACTAAATCTATCTTTCTAACAAAATTTTAAATCTTGTCATTTTAGGGATACCGTTCCCATGAGAACTAATGATAAAATACATGTCGCCTGGCCCCTTGCCGTTTTTCTTTGTGACTTTCAGTTGCTTCTTCAGGATAACGAGGAAAAGGCTCACTGCCCCACTCCTCCAGGGACTGCTGGGATTCAGCCTCTCGATAGCAAAACGCACTCCATTTACGCTGGAATTGGCCGGATTTGTCTCCGCCCCTCTCTAGCGTCACCGGAAGTGACACAAGGGAAGTAGTAAAATTAATTAGCAGTGAGTTGGCCGGCGCAGTAGCTTTACTGGTTGCTGCGATGGCAGATGAGGAAGAGGATCCTACCGTGAGTGAACACCTGTGTCTCAACCCAGTTTTCATTACTGCCTCAGGCTTAGTAGCAAAGGAAGAATTGAGAATCAAATTTGTTCTCCTTAATGAGTTCAGCTGAGAGAGTTCGAAGCTTTATTTGTTTGCTTTCGCCATAATAAATGACTTATCAAATAATACTTGGGACAGGTCGTCAAGGGAGATTAGAAAAGTGGCTTCTTTCTCTTTAGTTTTGGTATAAATTTACCAGACACCTTTTGAAACGCCTAGAGAGTCATCATTAGTCATCGTATTTGCTAATGGACTAGAAATCAAGAATCTTGAATTTAAATTGTTTCTCTTTGAGCAAGTTGTTTAACTTTGAGCATCCGTTTTCTTGTCATAAAATAGGATCAAGACTTATTCAGCATGAGTTTTTAACAACTGCATAAGCAGGTCCATAGTAAATATTAATTTTACTTACTCAGGGAGTAAACTAGTTAAATTCAGATCTTTAACAGTAACACTGTCCAGTAACGGGACCGCATAGTTGGTTTAAAACACAGCCTGCCATGGTGACGTATACCTGTGATACCAGCACTCCAGGTGAAGGCAGGAGGATCTCATGGGTTTTTTTTGTTTTGTTTTGGTACCGGGGATTGAATCCCAGGCCGAGGATCTCATGTTTGAGGACAGTCTGGTCTACTCAGACGCAAAAGAAAAAAGAAATCCTGCCTGACTTGAAATTGGATTAGGTTCTTGAAGACCCCTTCGGTGTTGATTTCATTTTTTTTTTCTCCTTTAGGCTTTCTACCCTGATAGCAGTGTTGAAAATGGAAAAAAATGTTAATTATTAAAATACCAAGTGCTGACAATCACTTGACATTTCTATGTGTATATTTTAACTTTTAGTTTGAGGAGGAAAGTGAAGAAATTGGAGGAGGTGCTGAAGGTGGACAGGGTAAAAGAAAAAGACTTTTTTCTAAAGAATGTAAGTTGTCTTTGACAATTTTATTGTAGATGGTGCAAGCTTTTGGATATATTCTTTTCGAGTAAATTTATTGTCTGTACTGACAATATTGTCATACTTACCTATAAAATTCTATTTAACTTTTGAATCATATCTAGTAACCCTCCCACCCTAACCCTAATTATATAAAATAATAAAACATGGTTAATGTTTTAATTTGGGCCAGAACATACTTCTGTTAATTTTCATGTGTCTTACCTTTGCAGAGTAAAATACGGGGACTCTTTTTTGATTATAAGTTACGGGTAATAATGGGTCCTGGAAAAAATCCTGAAGAAAGGAAACTAAATTGGAGTTTAGGACTAAGGCAGTAAACAGGAAGATGGTGAATAGTGTGAGGGATTAACAACTTCTAGAGGTGGTAATTTGTTGGTCTTTTGCTCTCCTGCCTCAGTAGATAGATTCCTTTTGGCTGCAGCAGAAAGGGAGAGCTGCTGCTACTGATAGTCTGGGTCAGCCCCTGAACGCATCATGAGACTGCTCTGCATCTCCAACTCCCTGGTTCTTTACATATAGTAATGGCTGAGTGTTGAGAGATACAGCAACATCAATTTCTATATATGTATCAGAGAGTTTACTTAGGGTAAGTAAGACATGAGCAGTTCCTACATGCTTTTAAAATAGCAGGGTTAGCATATCATTTTTTTTTTAACCACCCAAATCCTTTCCATATAATTTCTCATTTAAAGCTGACTACTCTTTATTCCATCCCTTTGATTTGATTCATATGTGCTTTACTATTATAACAGCATGTGAAGCAGATCCTTGCACAAGAGCTTCACAGAATCGTACTTGTATTATTTAGTGTGATGCTTTGCATTACTTAGATTACCATATGTTTGTGATGATAGGAGTTTGGAATGTTCACAGCTTTCTCCTCATCTTACCAGAACATTCATATATTTTACTGACCAGGATCTGTACTCCTAAACCCTCTTTTTTTTTTTAATGTAACACAAAATTTCAAAGCATTCAGTGGCATTTGTTTACCCCTTTTTAGACCCTTTAACTAAGACAATTTATATTCTTCCTATAAAACAAAAAAGTTTTCCTCATCCACTGAGACACATTTTCCTATTGGTGAGTTCTAAAATGTTACTGACTTATTTTCCTCACAATTTAAAGGAAATAATGGTAAATTGACAATGGAAAATTTCAGTAGACATCATTTTAGCTAAGTGATCAAAGTTAGATGGGGATTTAGCTCAGCAATTCAAGCACTTGCTTGGTAAGTGCAAGGTCGTGAGTTCGATCCCCAGTACCAAAGTTAGCACACCAGTTACACATATTGACATCGTGTACCCTGATGTGAGGGGAGAGGGCACATCATCTCTTAGTCCTTTCTAATAATGTGTGACCTCAATCTAAGCATGGGAAAACATCAAAGAAATTCAGATTGAGGGATAATCAAAATAACTGACCCGTGTTCTTCAAAAATATCAAAGTTTTGAAAAACAGAGAAAAGCTGATGTATTGTCACAGATTGGATGGAGAAAACCAGGGCACCATGACAACTAAGTAGAGTGGAATCTTTGATAGGAACCTGGAATTTTTTTTTTAATGCAAACAAAATTATAGAATCCAAGAGCAAGGAAGGAAATTTTTTCTTCTGTAGTTGTTTTCTTCATCCTGTTATCTTTAACTAAAGGCTCTTCTCAGTGTAAAATTTAGGGATACTTCTACACTGGGCTGACATTCCAGTCACCCCTTTCATTTCTTCCCTTGACTTGGTCTACTTTCTTCTCTTTTTACTTCTACCAGGTTTTGCTTCTCCTAAATGGGAATCAGTCTTTCTTTTCCCTCTCTCCCTTTCTTCCCTCCTTTTTTCTCTGTTTTCTTCTCCCTCTTTCCCTCCTTCCCTCCCTCCTTCTCTTTCTTTTTAGTTCATGTTTGTATTACATAATACATTCATTGTGGGTAGGGGTACGTGTGTAGTACAGGACACATTTTAATTCTTTTTACACCTCCCCTTCTTCCATCTCTTTGGAAGTATTGTTAGAATTCTTTCTTTCTTTTTCTTTCTTTCTTTCTTTCTTTCTTTCTTTCTTTCTTTCTTTCTTTCTTTCTTTCAACAATTACTGGGATTGAATCCAGGGCCTTCACACTGAGCTATATCCACAGCTTGTTTTTTTTGTTTTTGTTTTTTTGAGACAGGGTCTTACTATGTGATCCAAGGTGGCCTTGAACTCAAAATGCTGGGAATACAGGAATGGGCCACTATGACCAGTTCCTTCGTTTTTTAAAAAGTGCAAAACTTGGGCCGGGGATTTAGCTCATTGGCATAAGTGCCTACCTTGCAAGTGCATGGTCGTGAGTTCAATCCCCGGTACCAAAAAAAAAAAAAAAAGTGCAAAATTTATATACAGTACATTATACAAAGCTGAGTGTAGTGTCACACATTTGTAATCCCAGCACACTGGGAGACTGAGGCAGGAGAGTTGTAAGTCTGAGTCCCCCAAGGGCAATTTAGCACTTTGGTGAGTCTCTATCTCAAAATTTTATTTTATTTTATTTTATTTTAGTACTGGGAGTCAAACTTGGGACCTTGTGTTTGCTAGCATATACTATGCCACTGAGTATATCCCTGGCCCACTCAAAATTTTAAAAAAAGAGGTTAGGGATGTGGTTTAGTGTGACGATGCTGGGTTTAATCCCCAGCACCGGGTGAAAGAAGTTCAAGTCATAAGGAAACAGCTTAATGAATTTTATATATGTGTACTTGTAATCACTCAGATCGAGATACAAAACATGTTGAGCATTTGACAGCACATACATACTTGAGAATTTCATGTTATAAATCTTCTCCCTAGAAAAATGGATTCACACAGATAATGTGTAAAATTTTCCTATATACATATGCTCAAGTGAAATTTAAGACCTAATTTGGATTTACTGTCTATAAGTTAAGAATCTGTATGGATCCTCTCTGTCCTAAACTACAAAGAAGTAAGTACTACTGCTGTTGTCAGAGTAAAGGCTGTCAGAATCAAGTTGGGTGGATTCAAGTTCAGGTTCCATCTCTTACTAGCTGTATGACCTTGGATAAGTCAGTTAACTCAGTGGCTCATTTTCCTTACCTATAGGCATGGGAATCATAATAGTATTTGCTTCAAAGGTTTTTTTGTGAGGTTAAAACAATACTTAGCAAAACAAAACAAAACAATACTTAGCGCTGAGGGTACAGCTCAGTGGCACAGGGCCTGCCTGGCAAGTGTGAGGTCATGAGTTTGATTTCTAGTACCAAAACACAATACTTAGCGTATGTAAATTGCAGCTATTAGCAGTTACTGTTATCACTCAGGGTTAGACTTTCCTTTTTGGCATATTCTGTGCTTCCTTCATATGAAAACAGGAAAGGGTTTGCTGGCAGTTGCATTTGAAATGTCAAGATTCTTTGTAGTAAGTCCTCTGCTTTCTCCTTTTGATTACCCTGTTTGTTCCCATAAGAGGGTAATTGGAGCACTTTCTCTCATGTCCTTTCAATTGTAGTCATATTAGAGATTCTTCTGCCTTCTGTTTTCCATGCCCCACTGTCTCACCCTCACACAGAAAACTCCCAGAAAATGCTAAGCATTGCTGATAAATAGATAACAGAGATTAGGAAAAGCATATTCATGTTAGGATTCAATACCTGTGAAGGAAGTAGAGGTTTGTTGGAGGATAGTTGATAAGGCTGGTCATAAGGCTATGGTTAAACCTTTTTTAACACAGTCCATACTTGGAGACAAAAATTACAATGTAAATATGTTTTTAAATCAGTATTGTCTGTAACTTGGTTCTATTCTAGTTGATGTGAAAACAGTGTTGGTGAAATTGCTAAATCTGTTCACATAAATAAAAGTGATTGTTCTTTCACAGTACGATGTATGATGTATGGATTTGGAGATGACCAGAATCCTTATACTGAGTCAGTGGATATTCTTGAAGACCTTGTTATAGAGTTCATCACTGAAATGGTAAGATTCTTTTGTAACTGTTACTATTTTTTTGGAGGATTTGTTTTGTTGTAACTGGTCTTAGTTAATTGAAGAAGACTAAAACTTATGGCATTCTTTTGAAATAAATTATCCATTGGGTGCCTATTTTGTGAAAGTTTGTAATTACTATTTGTTATTGAGGATAAAGATTGGGTAAATGTATTCCACTGTCTCCTAAGTTTTATTTATAAAGATAACTGTAAGATCCTTGAACTCAATAATGTTGCCCATAATCTCATTATCAAAAATAAGTTTTTTCCCTCTTCCAATATCTATTTAAAGGTATGTATATTTATATCCAAGTGCCCCTTCCAAAGAAAACCAATTAAAAATAACTAGACATAGTAATTGAAGCCTATAATCCTAGCACTTTGGAGGTTGAGGCATGAAGGTTGCAAGTTTGAGTCCATCCTGGACTACATAGTGAGTTCTAAGCCAGCTGGAAGTGCATAGCAAGACTCTGTCTTAATACAAATCAAAACAACAAAAAACAAAGCAGAATATTTTTTAAAAAGGAGAATATTGGTAAAGTTGATAACTTCATGTCCTTTATATTTTAAAAAACACCTATGAAACATAAAGAGAAATATTTCTTTTTTTTGTTTTGTTTTTTGTCTTTTTGAGACAGGATCTCACTATGCAGTTCAGGCTGGCCTTGAGCTCACTTTGTAGCCCAGGCTGGTCTCGACTCACAATGATCTTCCTGCCTCAGCCTCCCGAGTGCTGGGATTACAGGTGTGAGCCTCCACACCCAGCTAACAGAAACATTTCTAACCATTTGGTAAATAATGGACAAAGTACATGGATAGACAGTTCACAAATGACTAGCTATCATAATTAGAAGAGAAAATCTTCAGCCTCTCTAGCAATTAATAAATGTAAATGAAAACAATAAAATATTGATTTTTTTTAAATATAAACAGATGGAGGGAGGGTTGGAAACGGAGAGCAAGAGGACATAAAAAGAATTGTTTTATGTATGTGTAGCAGCTCGCCATAATGAATATAATCATTATGTACTGCAAGCATTTATTAATAAAAATTAAAAACATGGAATTTAATGTTTCTTTATAATAGACTCACAAGGCAATGTCCATTGGAAGACAAGGTCGGGTACAAGTTGAAGATATCGTCTTCTTGATTCGAAAGGACCCAAGGAAGTTTGCTAGGGTTAAAGACTTGCTTACCATGAATGAAGAATTGAAACGAGCTAGAAAAGCATTTGATGAAGCAAACTATGGGTCTTGACACTTTTTGTACTTTCTGAAATTTCATTATCTTCTGTGGAAACCATATATAACTTTATTTTCTACGGTAATGTCCTGCTGTTTTGGCATGTATATGAGAGGAAGAAACAAAGTTTTCAGCCTTTATTTTCAGGTCTTTGTTTTTTGAGCCTTCAATTTGAGCCTTTAATTGCCTGCCTTTCGGTGACCTTCCTTTACTGAATTACTTACTAGATTTTAATGACTACATATATGTTAAACTGCTTTGCAAACTATGCAGTCCCTTCTGACTTGATGTCTGAAGAGTAAACTTGTATTTATATGTTAGATATATTCATGCCATTATAAGCTTTTTGAGTATGATAGCTGTTTAATGTGTAAAATCTCAATGGCCTTTTTGAGTATGACAGCTAAGGCATATGCTTCATATATTCTGAAGTTTTTAGACAATAGTTGTCTGAGATTATTAAGATAGTGAACTACTTTGTGTTTCTTTTAAGAAGAAGAATAGGAAACTAAGTTTTTGTAATAATGTTTGTGTCTAAAAGATAATTTGTTTTACTGTCTTTTCTGAAGATAACTTTTTTTTGTTTTTGAGAAATTTAAGTTTCATGTCAGTGCTTCTGTGTTAAAGCTTTTTTTCTTTATTTAAAAGCTTTTTATCTTGTATCATACTACAGGTATTTGTTAAGTTTTAGGAGAGTTAATTTTCCCAGATCAAAGATTCGAAAACTAAATGCTTTCAATAGTAGGAATGGTAATGCTTAAATGGCTGATAGCAAGATAAGCATTTGGCATAGTGTTATATTAACATATTTGTAATACTCGTTCATTGTGGAAATGTGTACTTAATTAAAACTATATGTGGCTATAGAAACCCCTTTGTGTAGTTCAAGATATACAAGTTTTAATATTTACTTAGCTTATTACATTAAATTAATATTGCCTTTAGTTTAAAATAAGGATTAAAATTACATTTAAAGAGGTCATTGAATGTTACTTTTTGAAACTGAACTTTTTGTTTCCACATATAAAAACATTATAAATATGTTTTGGGAAAATTTTAATTTCTTAACATACTGACATAAGGAATAAAGTATGAAAATTTAAACAGATTAATGCTTGAATTTGTCTGTGATTCACAGCCCCTCCAAGACCATTATTCCATTACTGATCATATTAAAATTCTAGCTACTTACTCTTGCTAAAACCTTTTTTTTGTTGTTTTTTTGGTACCGGGATTGAACTCACGACTTCACGCTTTCCAGGCAGGCACTTATGCCGCCGAGCTAAATCCCCAGCTCTAAAAAACTTTTTAAAATAATTACATGAATCAATAATTTGATTAAATACCTGGATTGACATTTTTATTTATTTATTTACTTTTTTTTTTGTCTTTTTGAGACAGTCTTACTATGCAGTTCAGGCTGGCCTTGAGCTCACTTTGTAGCCCAGGCTGGTCTTGAACTTGCAATGATCCTCCTGCCTTAGCCTCTCAAGTGCTGGTATTACAGGAGTATGCCACCATGCCCGGCTTGGATTGACATTTTTATTTAAAAAAGCAAAAGCCAATTGAAAATCTGCCATCTTCTTGCCAGGTATGGTGGCGCATGCCTGTAACCCTAGTACCTGAAAGGCTGATAGGAGGATCACTGTGAGTTTGAGGCCACCTTGGGCTACATACTAAGTTCAAGACCAGCCCGAATTACAAAGTGAGACACTGTTTCAAAAAAAAAAACCAAAAACCTACCTGTCTTCTAAGATAAAATCAAGAATGTAAGGCTGAGGTATGAGGATCATAAATTCAAAGCCAGTCTGACCTACATAGTTAACTCAAGACTGGCCTGGACTACAATAATAATATAATAATAATATATAGTGAAACCCTATTTCAAAACAACAACAAAAAAATGAAATTGGAAAAAGAACAGTCTATGTAATTTGATTTTGCTAATCAGGGTCTTCCCCAACCTGAAAAAGCTTGCTAGTAACCTGTCATAGTTTATATTTAGATGTCCCCTCAAAAGCTCATAGGTGTGGTTTGTGAGGTGACTGGGTCATGGGTATGTGATACTGGGATTAATATGGTACTGGATCAGTCCACAGTTTAGTTTAGCATAGTTCTGGATATAACTGAATGGATTTCCTAAAGACAAGTTCCACCCTGGGAGTGGGTGACACTAACTAGTAGGCTTGTAGCCTAAATGGAATGAAAGGGAAAAGGAAGCTTGCTGCTTACTGCTTCCTGCCTCTCCTGCCATGACCTGTTTCTTTCTCTTCTGCCATACCATTCTGCCTTGGAGCCAGCTGGTTATGGGCTGAAACCTCGACAAACTGTGAGCTGAAATAAACCTTTCTTCCTTTAATTTGTGGGTGTTGGATATTTTGTCTCAGCAATGAGAAAAGAAAGACACCTGCATTTGGCGGAGTTATAATGGGTGCTATTAAACAGTATGCTTAGGGGATATTAGTGAGCAGTGACTTGAGTCATGTCTCCCAGTCATTGTGGATGTCTCATTATTTTGTCTTCATTTTTTAATCTTTATTTTAAAAGAGGGTAAAACAAAATATAACAAAACAGAACAAAGCAAATCAGAAGAAAACAATGTGACACAGATTTCAAAGCAAGACAACAGAAGCATCACTGGCTACCATAATGTCTCTTTGTTTTCTTCTAAATAATTGTCTATATCTTCACACACAATGAATTCATACAAAACAAAATAGTATAAAATATTACTCTGATCAAAACAGAATAATGAAGGCATTATAGGCCTTCAAAACCAGACAATAGAAAAAATCAACAATGGCTACTGTAATGTCTCTTGTTGTCTTCAAGATACCTGTCCATACCTTCATGTATGTTGAAATTAAATAATACAAAATAGACTAAAACCACTCTGAAAAAAGAATAAAAGCATTACTGGATTTCACAGCATGATGGTAGGGAATCAGCAATAGATACCATAATCTCTCTTTTTCTTCAAAGTAGCTGTTCATTTTATCATGCATAATACATCGATTCTTGTAAACTGTTTAGAAGTTCTAGGCATGAATAGGCCTCAACATGTATACCTATCCTTTCTGCATTAGAAGGAAAAACAAAACAAAACAAATTACTAGAAAAACAAGAAACAAAAAAGACAAATAACAATAGCAAACAGCCCAAAACAATGATATGAGCCTTTAAAAAGAGATGGGAGGAACATAACTAAGGTTGTTATTTTACATAGTGATCGTCAAAAGAGTTCCTCAGATCACCAGACACAAACATGCAAAATTGTTCCAGTCCAATGAATGTTAACTGTTTTGTTTCAAGAACTAATATAATTTGTAGTATGATCATCTTATCTATCCTGTATATTTATACAAATTTAGATATTTTTTCCTTTTTCTCCCTCCTTTTCCCTGAGATCCAATTTTTTCCCCCCTTTGAGCAGATTCTTACCCTTTCACCATATTTATTGAGGACTTTGTATCTTATGTTCTCTTAACCATTTCTTACACTAGGGAGACAATATGGTATTTACACATGTGAGTTTAATTTATTTCACTTAGTATGGTCTCAAGTTGCATCCATTTACTTATAAATATCTCAATGTGATCATTCTTTATAGCTGAGTAGTACTCCATTGTATAAAAGTACCACATCTTTTTTATCCATTTCTCAGTTAATGGGCATTTAGATTGTTTCCAAGATCTGGCTATTACAAGTTGTGCTGCTATAAACATGGGTTTATAATTCTTCTGGGAATATGCCCAGAAGTGGAATAGCTGGGTCAAATGGGACTTCCAAGCCCAGCTTTTTGAGGAACCTCTAGACTGACCTCCATGGTGGTTGCACCAGTCTACACTTCTACCAACAGTGCAGAAGAGTTCCTTTTTTCCTGCAGCCTCTCCAGCATTTGTTGTTGGTAGTTTTCTTTATCCTGGCCATTCTTTCTGGAGTGAGAATCTCAGTGTGGTTTTAATTTGCATTTCTCTAATGACCAATGATGCTGAACATTTTTTCATGTATGTATTTGCCATTCGTATTTCTTCATCTGAGAACTGTGTATTCATCTCAGATGCCCATTTTTGGATTGGGTCTTTGAATTTCAGGGGTCTGATTTTTTTTTTTTAATTCTTTATATGTTCTAGACAGAAGTCCTTTGTCTGAGGGACAGTTGACTAAGATTTTTTCAAAATTCATGCGTTTCCTTTTTACTCTATTGGGGATTTCTTTTGACATGCAAAAACTTTTTAATAAGATGAGATCCCAGTTATTGATTCCGGGAAGTATTTCCCATGCAGTTTGATTTTTGTTCATGAATTCTCTTCTTACCCCTATGTTTTCAAGATTTTTATCTACTTTGTCTTCCTACAGATTAATGTTTCTGTTTTAATATTTAGATCTTTGATCCATTTAGACTTTAGTTTAGTACATGGTGATGTGTCTTACTATTTTGCTAATGACTTGCAAGAACTTTTCCATAGGACTTCAAAGACTTCAAGGTTGCAAATGATAGAACCTAGCTCAAAACTAGCATAAACATTGAAGGAAAGGAATTTATCAGTTTACCTAGCAAAATGGGAGAGAAGGGACAGAGCTTCCTTCAAGGTTGTGTCTTTTCATCTTTTATTCTAATGTTAGTTTTACTTTCTCAGGATGACCTAGGAATATGATGATCAATAACTTTAGGGTTCCATCTTTACAACTCCAGGAGTTGTAAAGATCAAGGGGGTTACACTTCTAATTCAGGAAATTCCAAGCAAAACTTATGATCTTCCTGGCTCTGGTAATTTTTCTTGGACCAAACACTCTGGCCAGGAATAAGATGAATTATATCTTTGATCTCAAGCCTCATCTCTGTAGTGAAGAAGGGCTTGGAGTGGGTGTGGAAGCTAGATACTGCTAGAATTAAAAGGGGAAAGGGAGGCTGAAAAGTTAAAAATGATAGCTGTGCACTGATTTGATTCATGAGCTTACTAAATTCTGATAGTAAAGCAATATATCTGTTTTCCAAAATCTAGAGCTGTACTATAATGTAATAGCCACTTAATGGCTATTTAAATACAATTTTTTTTTTTATTGGTACTGGGGATTGAACTCACAACCATATTATGCTTGCAAGGCAGGCGCTTATGCCACTGAGCTAAATCCCTAGCCCCCAAATATAATTTTTTTTTGTCTTTTTGAGACAGGGTCTCACAATACAGTTCAGGCTGGCCTTGAGTTGACTTTGTAGCCCAGGCTGGTCTCGAACTCACAATGATCCTCCTGCTTCAGCCTCCCGAGTGCTGGGATTACAGGTGTGAGCCACCACACCCAGCTATACAATTATATAATATTAAAAGTTCATTTCTCAGCTGCACTTGATATATGATGTCACTGAGCTAAAATCAAGGTGCTGAGGGCCAGGGGTTTAGCTCAGTGCCATAAGTGCCTGCTTGGCAAATGCAAAGTCGTAGTTCAATCCCCAGTACCAAAAAATAAAATAAAATCAAGGTGCTGAGAGGATTGTGTTTCCTTGTGGATGTTTTAGGACAGAAGCTGTTGACTTGCCTTTTCTAGTTTCTACAGACTTTAGACTTCATTTCTTGGCTTACAGTTCCCTTCTTCAGTCATCAAAGCTAACAATATTACATTTACATTTCTTTCTTATGCTGGGGGGTATTAGAAATATGAACTCAGGGCATTGTACTTGCCAGGCAGGTGCTGCATCCCTGAGCTATAGCCCCAGCCAATGTTACATTTCTGACCTTTTTCCTTCTTGGTACTGGGGATTGAACTGATGATCACTGTGCCATTGGGCCACATCCTTATTATTTTTATTTATTTTGAGACAGGGTCTCACTAAAGTGTTCAGGTTGGCCTTATACTTTCAATCCTTCTGTCTCTCAAATGGTTGAGATTATACACATGTACCACTATATCCAGCTTCTCTGACTCTTCTGTGGTTTTTTTCTCCTTCTATGCCTCTGAAGCCACCTAGGACATTCTCTATGATTTCATAGGACTCCCCTGGTGACCAAGCTACTCTCCCTATTCCAAGGTCTTTTAACTTAATCCACTGCCACGACCCGAGTGGTTCTTGAAATTCTTGGAATAAAAGACTGTGAGAGGATAAGAAAATAAAAAAGAGACAAAAGCTAAGTTCAGGTGGAGCCCTGTCTCCTGATGGGAGAAAAGGGACTGCTTCCTCACTGTAGGGGTGTTTATGTATACATTTAGCAACACAATATCACATGATACCCTTTGCCTAGCAACCCATTGCTTGAATCACCTAGGGGCTTGGTATTTTTCTGTGCTGAAGCAGCTTCTTCAGGTGGGTTTCTCCTGGTAATTTTTGTTCTCTACCTGGTCCCCACACATGCGATCAATTTCCAGCTTCAAGGGCTCCCTACAATCCACATATTAGCATATTCACAGGCTCTGGGAATTAGGACATGGACATCTTTGTGGGGCCATTTCTCTGCCTGTGGAAGTTTGAATTAGGATCTAAGCAAAGTATCACTATTACATTTATTTCATATACCTACATTTCTTTTAATCTATAATAGTTCCTCCCTACTTTAATTGAAGCACTCCTTAAAATATTATATCTTTTTAAAGCATGTTTATCAGATGCTTAGAATTTAAGCTATGAAATCTGAGAATGATATTCAAAAGGATCCACCTTAGCCTATAGGCAATTAAGTCACAAGACACCGAATCATTCTGCCATGTTAGAACCTGTATTGTATTTCCAAATGATGCCCAACCTAGTTCCTGACCCAGAGTTCAACAAGTGTTTAATGGTTGAGGCTGTTCTTTGGGATCTAAGGACAGTCCTTCCTCTAAGAAAGCCTTGTCATTCTCAACAATTCACTGCTATTGCAGCAACTAGAGTGAAAGACAAGAAGATCTAATCTTAACCACTGTGGCTGAGTATAGAAGGAAAGGTGATATCTTGACTAACAGCTATTAAGCTTGTAGAGTAAAACCTGATGTTACAGTAGCAAATACAGTCAACGCATTTATCAGTGTACAAGTGTTATGGTATGACAGATATCTTACTTTTCAGTGCTTTTCTCCTCTCCTTCAGCTTTCTTTTTTTCCAGAAATGTAAAGATTATTTATTTGTTTTTAGTATTGCCAATTATTATTTATTGAAAATTTGGATACAAATAACAATATGTCATAGAGTATGGGGATATAAACAAGACTTATAATTTTCCCAATCTTATTAGAATAAGATTCACTTCCTTCAATTTAAACTGTTCAATTGATATAGTACAGTAGAGTGGGTTTAAAAAAAAAGTCTTAAGAGTTAGAATGGCCAGGCTTGGTAGCACATGTCTATAATCTGAGCATTTGGGAGGCTAAGAGAATTGCTGCATGTTTGAGGCCAGTCTGGGCTACTTACTAGCCATCCTAGATTAGTCATAGACTGACCCTGTATCAAAATCAATCGAACAAACAAAAACCCAACCAACCAACCAAACCTCAAAATGGCTAGAATCCTTTTGCTTCATATTAGCTGTGTGATCTTGGGCAAGTTTTTTTTTTTTTCCAGCAATCTCTAAAATATGGATAATTAGTAGATTCCTTAAGGGATATTATGAGGCTTAAATGAGAATAAAGGCAAAGCACATCATTTTGTGCTTAATTAAGGAAATAACAAAATCTAGCACTAGATCATATTCTTCTGTGTGTGTGTGGGTTGGGGAAGGGTTCGTTTTTTGTTTTTGTTTTTTGTAATGTGTTTTGAATCCAGGGCCCTCACACTGAGTTACACTCTCAGCTCTTTGTGATTTTTATTTTGAGATAGATAGTGTATCCCCAAGTTGCCTAGGCTGGACTCAAACTTGGAATTGTCATCATGATCATGCCTCAGCCTCCTATAGTGCAGGCACCCACCAGCAGGCCAAGCTAAGTTCTATTAATTTAGCTCTCTGCTCCTAGTATTGCTCAAATGTTTTATCTCTGATTAGTATATCCTTCTAGATCTCATTTTTTTCTAGCTCTCAAATTTGAATATTCAAAGCTAGCCCAGAGGAGATGGAGAGATTCACTTGCCTCAAATCACCTTCTCCCTGTGTACAGGTGAGCAAGAGTCTTCTATAGTAAGGAACAGGGGGTAAGGGGCACAGATATAATGGGAATCTTTACTCTTGCTTTGTCACTTCTAGCCATCTTCAGCTCTTTTTTCTTGTGGAAAGGAAAGTGGACTCCAGACCTCTTGGTGTCAGTATGTACATATTCTATCACTTCATCTGGGCTGGGCAAGTACGGGGTGTTAATGTGCTCATCAGGAGAAAGTTTGGAGTTGTTTATCTCTAAAAGGAAAACAAATCTTAATTTTTGAAGTTCCATTTGGCCAGATGTGGTGGCATATGCCTGTAAGTCCAGCACTAGGGAGACCGAGGCAGGAAAATATCAGCGAGTTTGAGGCCAGCCTGGGCTACGAAGTCAGTTCAAGCCATCCTAATCTGCATAGTGAAACTCTGTCTCACAATAAATAATAAATAAAAATAAAAAATATAAAAAGTAAAGTTCCATTTGCAGTGCCAGTTACACTATTGTTTGGGAGTCAAAATTTAGAAGTAGCTTCTTAGATGAATGATACTGACTAAATCATTGCAAGACTATTTCTAGGGTATCTCTTGTTCAAACCACTTTTTCAAGTTAAAGATTCTGTGAAGCATTTTGTTTGTTTTTTATGTCAAGACACTAGATAATGTCAAATTGTGTCACTTATTGAGAGTTCATAATAAAGATTTTTTCCCCCAGGATTTAATCAAGCTAGGCAATTGTTTTGCTATTCATCTTTTAGTGTTTTGTTTTGTTTTGTTTTTGTACCTGGGATTTAATTTACAACCTCGCACTTGCCAGGCAGGTGCTTAGGCCACTGGACTAAATCCCCAGCCTTGCTGTTCAGCTTTTGGTTTTCCCAGAAACTAACAAAAAATTTTTTTCCTTAGAAACTTTTCCTCAAGCTACGGTATCTTTTATCTTAGACAAAACTCATCCTTTCCAAAAATGTTTTTGGCGATTATTCTCTTTAACTATCTTCTCCCCCGTTTTCCCACTTCAGCGAGGCTTAGCTCACTTTGGCTTTTGTAAGGACAAGGTTTTTACAGGTTTATATTTCTGTGTTGTTCTGTAACTCTACATAGTATCATTATACTTACTCCCTATTTAATTCAGCTCGGTTGAGCATCACGTGTATTTGTGGAATACTATTGTATCTATGGTGTGGTAATAAAGTGCTTACAATCAAAAGGGGTCGATAGAAACGCAGAACATGCTTTATGTTAAATAACTGAAAACCGCTTCAAGGCAGATTAGCTTCACAAAATGAGAAATCAGGGAAGGGACAGCCTAATAACCTATTAGACTTTTCAGAGAGGAAGTGGAGTTTGCAAAGGCAGAAACGGCAAGCCGAGGGAAGATTTATCTCATTAGCCTGTATTAATAAATTACCCGGGAGGAGTATTAAAGAGTCAATCCTCATGCGCAGACGACTTATTTGGAAGCGATAACGCGACCCGCGCTATTTTGGGACACAGGGTCACCAGCTTATGCTGGGTCTGCCCCGGCCAACCACTTCTCACGTAACTGCTCGCTGGGAGCCGGTTCCTCCTCCTTCCAGTCCGCCAGGGCCCTGGGTCCACCCAGACGATTCTCCTTCGTCGCAGGCACCTGCCTGGCCGCCCCTCGCGACGGGGTCCTAAGGCACCTCGGAAGCGCGGCGATTGGCTGCAGCTGGTGGCTGGAGCTCAGTTCCAGCCGCGCTTGACAACCGCAGTCAGCCAGAGGCAGAACTGAGGGGTTGCCGGCCCGGGAGAGGCGGACACGAGGACGCGAGGACGGGCTGACGGACTGATGGACTGACGCACAGGCATCCGGAGAAAGGACCCACGCCAAACAGACCGCCGCCCTCACGCCCCCGCCCCAACTCGGAGCCGGCAGCTTCGCGGCCCCGGCCACCGGTCTCGCAGCTGCGTTTCCTTTCCTTCCACGCTTCTCTGGGCTCGTCTCGGAGCCCTCAGGTGAGTGACCCTGGGAGACTGGGGCGGACCGCTGCACACCTCAGGTTGCCATGGTCACCCGTCGCCACCTGTCACCACCTGACTAGATCCCAACCCGAGGGCCCAGCGGGCGGCGTTCGCGGCCCGGGAGAAGGGTCTTGAGTAGTATCGGGCGGTGACCGGGAGGAGACGGGTTGTGGGTGAGGCCTCGGCGCCGCCGGTCGAGTGAGGACCTGGGAACCGCCAGGCCCCCACTCGGGGACGCCGCTCCTGGGCCACACCTTTCCCTGAGTGCCAAGCCGCACTCCGCGGAGGCAGAGGGACGCCTCTCTCCCTGGCCCTGTGCGGCAGCGAGCGAAGGGTTCGTGCCCACCTCGCCGCTGCTTAGGGACCTGAGAGGGTGACTGCACTGCTTCTTTCTTCGCCCCTCTGCAGAGACTGCGCCAGCGGGGGAGGGAGTGAGCTCGTGTCCCTTGCTGGGCCCGCCTTGGCCCGGAGGAGGGAAGGGCGCGACGGTGCCGGGCGGGGTACCGGGCGGCGGCTTGGGGCAGCCCCTCAGGGCCGGGTTTGGCCTTTCAGACGTCAGTGGTCAGTGGGGGCAGGTTTTTGGGGGGTTTGGAGAGGTGAGAGAGGGGAACAATGACTGAATTTGGAACTGGGTTGGTGCCGAGAGAATCTTGCCTAAAAGACATAGGAGGGTGTAGAACTCACAGGGTTAAACCACTTCCCTGTATTGGGGAGAAGATTGGGGCTCCAGCTCAGGGGCGAAGCATTTTTCAAGAGGGGCGGAAGGAACCGGATAGGCAGGGGTAACGTTTGACCAGATGAATTTGTTTTTCTTTTCTGTACCTAGACCACGCATAGTATCTGAGGGGAGCGTTTTTTGGCAACTTGGTTCTCTCAGCATAATGAAGAGAGGAGTCTTTGTTCCACCCAGATTCATAGGTTGTGATCCACACGTTTACATATTTTCCTTTTGTGTGTGTGTAGAGTTCGTAATGCTTCAGAAAGTTAATGCTATGAAAATACGTATGTTTTAAAGATGCTATAATTTTTTTCACAATAAATCCAAGTAGCTTCTTTTTTTTTCTTCTTTTTGTCTGTAGTGTTGGCATATTTGCATTGGCATTTTACTAGAAAGGAGAAACGCCTAAGAGCCTATTTTCTTTTATGTGGCTTATTCTGGAAGTCTTTAAGAAGATGTAAGGAAGGGGGATGAATTGTTCCATTAGGAAAGAAAAATTAATATACAGCTGGAAAGGACAAGAAAGCCATAATAGTATATTTTTAGGTAAAAACCAACAAAGTAAAACCCTTGAGTTTGGCTATTTATTTGGTGAGGGGCTTTTAATTTATTTATCTCTCACACTCCTACTTCTTAGCTTTTTTCTTATTATAAAATCCAGTGTTAGCAATGGGTTGCAGGAGAACAAGAATATTGTCTTATGTTCCTAGTTACATAATTGTGTTCAGTCTTCTTTTTCTGTTTGTTAAATTGAATTTATTACTTATTTACTGAATGAACACCATGTGATATACTTAGAATGTACTGCAGTTTGAAAAACACTTAAAAGTAAGTATGAAAAGACGTGCAATTTCTCTTAGTAGATCAGTAAACTAGAAATCAGATGAGATTTAATCTTTTCTTTGCTACTGATTGCAGTCTTCAAAGAGCTACTCTGATTTCTGAGTCTATAGAATGGGGGTAATGACTGCTTTTGTTTTAATCTGGGTGGACTATGACATTGACTAAAATAATGCATATGAAAGCACATTGGAAAAAATTTAAGGTGTATGTTGATTATTTTTGAATAGAGGGGAATGTTGGCAAGGATGATTAAATTTTTTTGCATGATCTATTTAACACTTCTAGGTCCAGGACTTTATTTCTTATAGTGGCCTTCAAGTGCTCATAGGAACTGTTCAGGTGCATTCCCACTGTTTGGCATATATTCTTTATTACTGTGATGACATGGAGAGAAGGGTGTTTTCTTCCTATATGTGGGTCAGACTGGCTTTCTTTGAAATAAGGCTATGGCTAATAGCTGACTTGAGTTATATTTGGTATTAAATAATTCCCAGTGTGGGTTTTTTTTTTTTTTTTTTTTAAATAAGGTGTCATTTTGTAGCCCAGGCTGGCCTCCAACTTGGGCAATCCTCCAGCCTCAGCTTCCCATGTGCTGGAATTATAGGCATGCACCATCATGCCTGGATCTTGGTTCTTGCCTAATGAAGAAATAACTTACTCTTTTTTCTGACCTATGCTTTTCAAATTGGAGTATTTTAATTATTAGATATAGGCTTACCTCCTCACACACTGAAGCACGTATTCATATAACATGGCACACATTTATGGAATTGTTATCAGTTTCTATAGGGCTTTGTGCATGCTAGGCAAGCACTCACCCGCTGAGCTATATCCTCAGCCCCTCTTTTTTCATTTTAAAATTTCGAGCTAGGGTCTCACTAAAGTTGCCTGGTCTGGGTTTGAACTTAACATCCTCCTGCCTCAGCCTCCCAGAGTGTTGGGATTACAGGTGTGCACCATGGCTTTCTTTTGGTAGTCTTTGTGTTTTAAGCATATTATTTTCTTTCTTTTTCTTTTTTTTTATTTAAAGAAAAAAATTTGAAACAGAAAGAGGGTAGAAATAATACAAAATCTCAAAAACAAGACAAAGCAAAACAACAAAAATAGTAACCAGTAAGAAATCGCTAGTTGACAATTACATATTTTCCTCCCAGAAGTAGTTGTTCAAGTTACAAAAGTAAAGTCTACAAAGTGGACATCCAAACAATGAGACTGCAATCAGTTTTGTTCATCCATCCAACAAAAACTTAGCAACATGGTTATCAATCCCACACACTCAAACATACATGCAGTTATATCCTTTAGAATATTTTCTTTTCCTCTCTTTTTAAGCATATTATTTTCATATGTATATATTTATTTATTTTTGTGGTGCTGGAGATTGAACCTACGGCCTTAGGTATGCAAAGGAAGAATTCTACCATTGAGCCACATCCCCATCCCTTCATATATAATTCTTGAGTCTAGATCTTCACTCATAATCCAGTGATGGTCCATATTTGTGGACACTACAGTTTTAAGACCACTGTATTAAATAACCCAATCATATATTTTAATTGACTTTTTTCTATTTTAGTTTAGTTCTATTAAACTGAAAATATTACAACATATCACACACACACATTTAAAACCTTTATATGTCTTATCTTGTTCTCTGTAGTCCACTGATCATTGTATCACAGATATGCAGCCTCATGTTAGAAAATAATACACAAAAATTTTATTTATTTATTTTTTTTACTTAGTAATATGGTCATCTATTTTACACACTTAAACATACATACAGTTATATCCTTTAGAGCACTTTCCCTCTGTTTTACTTAACACTATTTCTATTATACATTTTGGATCTTATTACTCTTTCAGTTTTTTTATTATTTTTTTACACTAGAGAGACAATATGATATTTACAAATGTGGGTCTTATTTATTTCACTTATGAGGAGAGTCTCAAGTTGCCTCCATTTACCTATAAAGGCCTCAAGATCATCCTTTTATAGCTGTGTAATATTCCATTGTATAAAAATACCACATCTTTTTCATCCACTCTGCAATTGATGGGCATTTTGGTTGTTTCCAAGATTTAGCTATTACAAATTGTGTTCCTATAAACATGGGTGCACATATATCACTATGACAAGACTTTTTCAATTTTTCTGGGAAAATATCCAGGAGGGGAATAGCTGGATTAAATGGAACTTCCAATCCTAGGTTTTTGAGGAATCTCCATATTGATTTTCACAGTGGCTGCACCAGTCTATACTCTCACCAACAGTGGAGAAGCGTTCCTTTTTCCCCACAGCCTTGCCAACATTTATTATCAGTTGATTTCTTGATGGCAGCCATTCTTTCTGGAATGAGATGAAGTCTCAATGCTGTTTTAATTTGCATTTCTCAAATGATCAGTGATGATGAACATTTCCTCATGTATTTATTTGCCATTTGTATATCTTCAATTGAGAAACCATCTCAGATACCCATTTTTGGAAAGGGTCTTTGTATTTGGGGGACTTGATGTTTTTCAATTCTTTATTCTGGGTATAAGTCATATGTCTGAGGGATTTTCATCTATAATTCTTTCCCATTCTGTGGGTTTTCTTTTCACTTTGTTGGTGATTTCTTTTGGAGTGCAAAAACTTAAATAATGAGATCCCAGTTATTGATTCTTTTTGAAGTATTTCCTGTGCAGTTTGCATTTTGTTCATAAATTTTTTGCATACCCCTATGTCTCCAAGTTTCCTACCTACCTTGTTCAGAATCATCTTTGCTAGTTTAGGTTTCTTCTGTTTCCAAGTGAATTTTAGTAGTGTTTTCTCTAGATATGTAAGGTATGTTAGTGGTATTTTGATTGAGATTGCATTAAATCTGTATAACAATTTTGGGAGTATGTACATTTTTGCAATGTTGGCTCTTCCTAACCAAGAGCAAGGAATATCCTTCCATTTTCTAATATCCTCTTCAATCTCCTTTTTTAGAGTAGTATAATTTTCAGCATATAGGTCTTTTACAATCTTGGTTAGGTTGATTCCTAGATATTTCATTTTTTTAGGTTCTATTGTGACAGAATTTTTAAATGGTTATTGATTTCAAGCAAATATAAGTAGGAGTCTCCATTTGTAGTTTTTTACTTTTAAATTTTATTTTTAAAATTTTATTCTTTTTCCCCTTCTGAACTTGTGATCTTCCTGCCTCAGTTTCCTGTATAGGTGAAATTACAGGGATGTGTCACCATACCTGGATCCAAAAAATAGCACAGCAGCTCTATTAGAGCACTTCATTAGAAAGGCTTTTTATTTATTTATTTTTTTGAGGAAACGTGCTAAGTTGCTCCAGGCTGGCCTCAAACTCCAAGAGCCTCCTGCCTCGGCATTGTGAAGAGTTAGAATTACAGGTACTGCCTACTGGTTCCTTTGGTACATCAAGGATATGAACTCTGAGGGGAAGAAATTACATTTATTGAGCATTAGTCATATACTTACCGTTCTACTGGGAGCTTTATCGCATTTTATCAATCAACATTTGATTTTTAAAGAGTTAATATTACATGAAAAAAAGGATATAAAAATTTATACTGCTTATATTTGACCCATTTAATTCTAATTACTTTTTTTCATGGATAAGTACCATATTTTGTGATTCTCACTGATTTGTTGGGGGGGAAGAAAATTTTATAGAAGCAAGCTAAAATTAGAGGGTTTTTAATTTAATTTAATTTTATTTTATTAACTTTGAGACAGTCTCACTGTTTTTCAGGCTGGCCTTGAACTCCCTATGTATCCCAGGATGGCCTCAAATTTTCAGTGATCCTCCTGCTTCTGGCTTCTCCTGCCTCAGGCTGAGATTACAGGAATACAAGACCATGCTCAGTTAAAAGTAGAGTTTTAATGTTCATTTTTGACTTAACTTTTTTTTTTTGTCTTTTTGAGACAAGGTTTCACTATCCAATTCAGTCTGATCCTCCTGCCTCAGCCTCCCAAGTGTTGCAATTATAGGTATGTGCCACCATGCCTAGCCTGGCTTATCATTTTTTAAACATTATTTGGAAACTTTGGAAGTAGAATTATGTTGGTTTACTTTCCAGTCTTTTTTTTTTTGGTACTGGGGATTGAATTTAGGACCTTGCGCTTGCCAGGCAAGTGCTTGTGCAGCTGAGCTAAATCTTCAGCCCTGTTTTTTCTCAATCTTAAAAGGTCTTGAAAGTGAAATTCTTTTTTTTTTTTTATGGTACTAGGAATCAAACTCAGGACCAGGTAGTGTGCCACTAAGCTATATCCCTGACCCTGAAAGTGAAATTCTAGGAAGTGTAAAAACAGTATTTCACAAATACATGATACAAATAAAATTTAAGTATGTTTATTGTAAATTTCCAACATTATAGGAAAGTATTAATTTTACTGTAAATAGTTACTGATCACACCACACCACATCTGGAATATTGTGTTCTATATTGGGTGCTTCAAAAGAGAGACTCAAAGACATTCAGAGATGATGACCAGGGTAGTAGGGCAAGTGGAAGCTGTTAGTGAAGAAAGGTGTTTTTTTGTTTTGTTTTGTTTTGTTTTGTTTTGTTTTGTACCGAGGATTGAACTCATGACCTTGTGCTTGCCAGGCAAACATTTATGCTGCTGAACTAAATCCTGGGCCTGAAGAATGATTTTTGTAATAGTTTGTTGAACAATATGTATAAGATCCAGGAGTAATGCCTAATGTTTTTTGTATTGTAAACATAGTAATTAATCTTGTTTCGGGAATTTTTCTCTAGTTGGTACTTTTATATAGAGTAGACTCGTTGAGATCTAATTCTTTTTCATTTTTATAAATTTTAAAATTGTATTCATATAGGAAGAATATAGAAATATATATTGATTATAAACCATACAGGAAATAGAAATGATAAAGAATAAAAGAATCTCCCTTCAATCCCTTCTCTTTCCTAAAATTCCTTCATCCTAATCTCATTTCTTTCTTCAGAGGTAACTACATTGAACAGTCTAGTGTTCATCCTTCCAGATCTTTCTTTGCCTATTTGTGTAGATAAAGAGATACACCCTCTCCCTTTTAATAGGCCTGTTTATAGTCAAGAAATAGTTATTTATACCTATATTCTGTTATGAACATTTTAGGATGTGTAGCCTACATCATTGCGTAAGTATTCTATAGTATGAATTATCACCTTAACAACTGTTATTTAGCAGTTTTGCTATTGATGAGAGTTTAGTTTATTTCTTGTTTTTCTCAATTATAAGCAGATCTTCAAGGAACATCTTTTATAGGATTTTGTTGTTTGTGTTTTTCCCTTCTACTGGGGATTGAACCCATGGCTTTCACACTGATCCTTATTCCCAGCTCTGTTTTCAATTTTTGATTTTGAGCAGGATCTATTAAATGGTTTACTTGTCTAGGCTGGGCTCTAATTTACTGTCCTCCTGTCTCTTCCTCCCAAGAGGGTAGGGTAGGGTAGGTACAGCTTTGCCTGTGTATCTTTATATACATTTGCAAATAGTGCAGCCTGCATTACTAGATGAATTGAAATTGATAACTCAGAGGATATTTTTCATATGTAAAAATTTCATTCAATCAGATGGTCTGCCCTGTATTACATTCTTAGCAGTAGTGTGTGAAAGGGCATTCTTTCCAACATTATAAGTATTATAATTACCAACATTATAAGTATATAATGTTACCAACTTACAATGTTGGTAAGTATATAACTTAGCAACATTATAAGTATTATGTGCATATGTATTTATTTTTAACTAGAGTTTCACTGTGTTGGCCAGGTTGACTTGTAACTTTTTTTTTTTTTTTGGTACTGGGGATCGAATTTATGACCTCGCCCTTGCCAGGCAGGTGCTTTGGCCACTGAGCTAAATCCCCGGCCTGACTTGTAACTCTTGATGCAACCTCACAGGTAGCTAGGACTATAGGCACATGCCACCATGCTCAATTTATCATGTTTTTAATTTTTGTGAAACTAGTAGGTCATAAATGTTAGCCTTGTTTTAGTAATACAGTTGACCAGATGTGTTTCAAATTTGAGAATTTTGCAATATTTACATAGGTTTTACTGGCTAAGCATCTCTAATCTGAAAACCCAGTACTGTATCCAAAATGCTCCAAAATCCAAAATTTAAATGGGAGCATTTCAGATATTTGGATTAAGGATGTTTAGTCTGTACTAGTGAGGTTGACCATCTTTTAACTTATTGATTGAATGTAGTTTTATGAATTTTTGTTCGTTTTTTTCCAGTACTGGGAATTGACCCTCCAAATGTGCTAGGTAAACACTACCACTGAGCTACATCTCCAGCTCTTTAAACTATTAGTATTTTTTTTTTTTTTTTTAGATTTTGAGATAGGGCCTTACTAAGTCACTAAATTATCCAGGCTGGATTCGAATTTATGTTCCTCCTGCTTCAGCCTCCCAAGTGCTAGAATTGCTAGCATGCACTACCATTCCCAGCTCACCTTGTTCACTTTTCAACTGGAATTTTTTGGGTTTTTGATTTGAAGAAGCTATTTGTATATTTTAGGTGATAAACATTTAATTATTTTATGTGTGTTTTAAGTAATTCTAATTTATGTCTTATTGTTTTTATTTGTGGTGCCTTTTAAATTTGGGGCCAATTTTGTGAGTGAAGCTTTCTATTTTATATTTTCAGGATCTTGCTTTATAGTCCAGGTTGGACTTGAATTCATGGAGTAGCCAAGACTGGCTTCACATTTGCACTTTTCCTGCTTTAGCCTTCCGTAATGCTGAGATCACGAGTGTATGCCACTAGGCCCCGCTAAAATCTGACAAGAATGAATTTGTTTTTATTTACGTTTTCTGGGTTTTGTGACTTAATTGAATAGTCTGAGTTAAAATAGTTTTTTATTTTGTAGAATTTTAGTATTTGGGCAAATATACTTGTAAAATATTTGTGTGTTTAAATATGGAAACAAATAATCTCAAAGATTGAAGTGTTTTTTAAAAATTATATTTAAATAAGAAATGAGAAGAGATTTTGGGTTATGGAAAAATATAAATCACTTTGAAATACATGAGTGATTGGGGCCAATGGTTTTATAGGAAATGGAGTAACAAGAAATCCAGGCTGGATTTCTGGGTTTGAAGAGTTATAATGTATCAAGATGACATGACTATATTTGAGTAAATGTAGATTTTTATATATGAAAGAATAAGACAGCTTCTGAAAAGTAAGCCCTGTTGCATCTTTTAAAGCAAAAATTAATATAATACCTAATCTTTTTTGGGGGGGGTATGGTATATCTATCATCAGGCACATGGCTGTGTTTATATTGTATCCAACAACAGCAAAGCTTATAATGATAAAAATTCTGAGCTGAGTGATTAAAATACCACACTTTTCCACTGGGAGTTTCACAGTATAGAATTAAAACTTGTCTTTTTTTAATTAAATGTTTTTCAAATCTGACTGAATTCTAGGTTAATTGCAATATATTTTGTTACCTATTCAAAAATCAGTGAAATACATGTATTTTTAAGAACGTAACTGGGTGTGGTGGTGGCACATGTCTGTAATGCTAGCACTTGGGAGGCTGAGGCAGAAGAATTGCTGTGAATTTAAAGCTAGCCTGGGCTACAGAGTGAGTTCAAGACCACCCTGAACTATGTAGTGTCTCAAAAAAAAAAAATGTAATATAATTTTTGGCTAGGCATAGTGCTACATGCCTGTAATCCCAGTACTCTGGAAGATGGAGACAAGAGGATGGATGGCAAGTTTGAGTTTAGCCTGCGCAATTTAATGACTTAGTAAGACTGTCTCAAAGTAATAAATTTTTTTTTTAAAAAAGACTGAGAGCCTGGGATGGTAATACGTGCCTGCAATTCCAGCACTTGGGAGGCTGATCAGGATTGCTATGAGTTTGAGGTCATCTTTGGCTATATAATTCAAGGCCAGCCTCAACTACATAGTAAGACTGTCCTTTAAAAAACTAAGAAAAAAGGGCCAGGGAGTTAGCTCAGGGACTCAGGGACTGGGGCACTTGCATGAGGTCTTGAGTTAGACCCGGTAACAAAAAAAAAAAAAAAAAAAAAAAAAAAAAAAAGGACTAGAGATTAGTTCAGTGGTGCGCCTTAGGCTAACTCGCTAGTGCTGCTCCACCACTGCAAAAAAAAGTTTCCCAGGCTGGATATGGTGGTGCATACCTAAAATATCAGAATTGGTAGATTGAAGTAGGAGGATTGGCAGTTTGAGACCAGTGTGGGATACACCCACCCACTCATACACACATATCCAGTCTGCCAAGAAAAAATGTACACACTTCAGTAGTTTACTTGTACTAATAAATGTCTAGAAGGTAATGGCCACCACTTTGAATAACTCTTATGATTGTGGAGGCCAACAGTATCATGTATTAATCTCATGATGTCTCAATAAATTTAGTATTAAAATATTTACACTTTTTATTGTCCCGATAAATATATTTTTTGGGTGGACTTTGTGTGTATGTATGGGAAGACCCTATCTCAAAAAAACACATTTCTTTTTCTCGGATCAAAAATGATTGTAGCATCAAATATATAGTCATGCAGGGGATTGTGGCACATGCCTGTAGTCTCAGCTACTTGGGAGGCTGAGACAAGAGGATCACTTGAGGTCAGGAGTTCAAGACCAGCCTGAGCAGGGAAAACTTGAACTTCTGGTTATGAGAAAAGTAGGTCTATTGTCATAAATTGCACTCTAGAATTACTTAATATTTCAACTTATATTTAGACTGAATGTTGAATATGAGACCTGTAAAATGTTTATTTTGACTTATATTAGAAAATTGCAGTTTAATTCGCACAGTAAATTGTATGATTGTCACATGGTGATGTAAATGAAGTACCCTCTAAGATCTCAGAGAATTGGAATAATATTTTTTTCTGAAAATTAAATATTAAAAGCTATTTTTTTTTGCTAGGTAATTATCCAATGAGTTGGAAGAATACTAAAATTGGTAATCAGTGTACTTTAAATGTAATCTCTGGGAGAGAATTCTGAAATGCAGTCAGAGTTTAGTGAGTGGAAGTCTTACTAATTTTATTGTCTCATCTTTTTGACAAAGTCTATGAAAAGGAGGATGACAATCAGCTTAGAAGACAGCAAAGGAAACCCAAGTATCAGGAAGTAGGCACTTGGCTCGTTGGAACAGAGTTTTGGCAGTTATATTTTTATCTGGAAAGAGATAAGCTTAGACTGATGTCATTCAATATTTGAGTCATATAATTACCTTGCCACTCTCTTTCCCTCATTTATTCTAGCACCTTCTCTATATAAGAGAATATATTCATCTGCCGATGAGAGGATTCTAGTTGGCTAGACATTTGCATTTCATATTATGAAAAATAAATTGACAAAAAGAAAAGAAATTAAAAAACCTTGGTGTCTACATGTATGTGTTTATATCTCTGTGAGCTTGGTTAAAATAAGTAGATTTTGTGAAAAAGATAATGCTAATATCTTGTTACATGTTTTGTAATTTCTTTATACCTAGTCCACTACTATGGTAGGTAGTCTTTTGCATTATATTTGAAAACTACAACAGTGTAACACATTTAACTTGCGTGGTTTCATCAGTAAAATGAGAATGTTAACCTAATGATATTTATAGTGCTTCTACTTCTCAGTCTTTATTTTATAACATATTTACTCAGTTGTATCATGGTAGACCTATAGGTAGGAGTTAGAAGGAATTTTAGAGCATTGAAATATCATTGATGTTACCAATGTAACTAAAGTTGCACTTTTTTTTTCAGGACTGGGGATTGAACTGAGATCTGGTTTTGCTAAATTGTCCAGGCTGGCCTTTAACTTGCAGTCATCCTGTCTCAGCTTCCTAAGTAGCTGGAATTACAGGTGTATGTCAGCACATCCAAATAAAAGTATATTCTTTATTATAGAGAATTTTTTTTTAAAGGCTGAATTTTATTTTTATTTTTTGGTACCAGGGATCTAACTTACAACCTCAGGCTTGCCAGGCACACGCTTGTGCTGCTGAGCTAAAATCCCTAGCCCCATATTACAGAGAATTTTAAACACGTATAAGAGCAACCCCACTTACTGCCCATCAGCTCACCTCAACAGTCATGATCATTCTTTTTTATTTTTTGATGCAAGATCTTGCTACATAATTTAGGCTGACCTTGAGCTCCCTATGTAGTTTAGGCTGGCCTTGATCTCTGAGATTCTCCAGCCTCAGCTTCCTGAGTGCTGAGATTACAGGCATGTACCATCACACCCAGCGTCATGATCATTCTTGTTTCATTTTTTATTTTTTTCTTTTTGCCTCTGTCCTACATTATTTTGAAACAAATCACAGACTTCATGTTACTTACTTTTTTTTTTTTTCTTTTTTTGAGACAGGGTCTCAGTATGTAGTATAGGTTGGCCTTGTACCTGCTTATGTAGCTCATGCTGGCCTGGAATTCATGGGAATGAATTCTTTTGCCTCAGCCTCTGTGTTCTGTGATTATAGACATGTGCTGCCACACCCAGCAGAGATTTAATGCTAATCTGTCCTTATTCCAATGTGTACCTCTAAGTACTTTAAAAAAATGATGCACTGAAGTATTACACATTAAAGAATGATATGTTTTTCTTAAAGAATGACATGATTTTTGATAAATTAATTTTACATTAAAAAAAACTGTTAAAAATTTCCAAGAAACCTATGTGTGGTTCCTATGCAGTTAAACTGAGTTGTAAAACAGTGGGACTAACTTTTTTGTTGTTCTTCTGTTTAATATTTAGGTTATCAATATGACGGCAGAAGAGACAGTGAATGTAAAAGAGGTTGAAATCATTAAGCTAATTTTGGATTTCCTGAATTCAAAGAAGCTTCACATTAGTATGTTGGCCCTTGAGAAGGAAAGTGGAGTCATCAATGGCCTATTTTCAGATGATATGCTTTTCCTGAGGTATGATTTCATTATTACTCTGAGGTTTGTAGCTCCTTCAAAGAAATGTTAAATATTAATAAAGGTATATAGTACACATAGAACTTTATAATCAGGAAAGGCTGTATAATTTTTAAACAGTGATTGCTTTTATAATGAAACATTTACAGAGTGCTAATAATTTTTTCTGTAGGGTGTTTTGAGTGTGGTATGGTTCAGATGTTTTAAAAAACAAGAGTCAAAACTTTATTGTGTTTGTAGTATCAGTGTAAAACGTACTTGTCTAAGGAATCAGAAACTCTGGAAGGCCAAAGAAAATACCAGATTCTGGCCCTGGGTATAAGCTATATCATTGTACAAATATATTCATTATTAAAAATATGGAAAAATAAAAATCAACTTACCACCCAGAAACAATTATGATTCCCATGCATATCTTAAAATAATAGCAATTTTTTGGTTTATATAATTTAGAGTTCTTTATCCATTAACATCAGAAGGATTCTCTATGTGTTTACAAATTGATATATTAAAAATTTTCAGTTTGTTTCTTAATTGTTCCCCTATTTTTAGGTAATTGTTTCCTATTTTTTTAAATGCTCTACTGAGTAGATTTTATGCACAAAACTTTTCCTGAATCTTGGTTTATGTTCTTAGGACAAGATTCTTATGGGTGGACTTGCTAAGCAAAGGGAATTAATATGTTTTCTAAAACGGAAAGCCAACTATATCACAACTTGAATTGGATGGAAAAAGAAAATCCCAGGTTCCCAGGCAGAAATGTCTTCTGTTTTTATGTAATAGATATCTTTGACAAGGAATGTGTATTTGTGGACAAAATGTACTGTTCATCTGGAAATGGTGGCTCAGACCTATAATCTTAGTCTCTGGGAGGCTGAGACAGGTTAATTATGAATTCAAGCCAAACCTGGTCACTTGATGCTTAGTGAGACCCCCTCTACAAAAAAAAAAAAAAAAAAAAAAATGGGAGAGGGGCTGGGGAGGTAGTTCTTTGAGAAGGCTGTAGGTTCAATCATCAGTACTGGGGGGGAAAAAGAACTTTAAAAAGCACAAACCTTTATTGCATTAGGGCAGTTATTTAAACTTGTTATATTTCACTGTATTTTGTTTTGTAAAAGTCATTCTGCCTCAGGGAGCTTAGTCAATGGTGTAGTTAGGAACTAACACTGAGACAGTGTTCTTTTTGGCCCTGTCTTTCAAGCACTGATACTTCTGGAATTTAGCCGTGACTCTTAAGTACTCTCCAGCAACCTGTTGGTTTGTGTTAAAAGCTTACTGGTCCAAGGGTAAAACACAGTCCTATAGACCAGTAAGTTTTTTCATTATGCTAAATATGTTCATCTTAAAAGGCTAGCCTTTGCAATTTGGTTCTTCTTGCTCTTTTAATATAAAAATGTCCATTTATAAAATGATTGTGATATATGTTGATTGGTTAATAATTTTCTTTCTTTATAGAACAAAAAGTTGGCAATCTTACGTAGGTTCTCCTGCCCATCCCTGCCTTTTTACATTTTTACTGTTTCCAAAAATCCAAGCCTAGCCTTGTGACACATACTTTAATCCCAGCTATTTGGGAAGTTGAAGGAGGAGGATTGCAAGCAAGGTAGCTTGGACCACATAGTGAGACCCAGACTCAAAATAAAGGGCTAGGTAAGTAGCTTAGCCCAACAGTGTTTGCCTAGTATACACCAAGATTCAGTCTCTACTACTGAAAAAAAAAATCTAAAAATAGTTCAAAGGCAGCTTGAACTGCCTAGCAAAACCCTATTGACCCTGTTTCAAACAAAACAAAATAAAAACAAAGAAAAAAAACACAAAACAAACACAAAAAAGATAAAAAGAAAAGGGATAAGTATGCTTTCTAACTTTTGGAAGTTCCCATAGACCATTTACAGTAGGATAAAACTTGTTCATGTTCCTTATTCTTTTTTTTTTCTTCCCCCATATCTTCACTCCTCCTCCTGTTCCTACTTTTTTGCGGTTAAGTTCCTTACCGTTTCCTTTTTCAGAAAAGAAACTTTAGTGTCAACTCCTCAAAAACATAGAATTCACAATTTAGAGCAGAATTTCTCAACAATGGCACTATTAAAATTTGGGCCACATAAATTTGTGTTTTTTGTGTGTAAATGTGTGATTATGATGTGCCTTATAGGATGTTTAGAGGCACCCCTGACCTTTACCGACTAGTAGTACCCCAGTTTTTCCCTCCCCAATACTGGGGATTGAACTCAGGGCCTTTATACTGAGCTATATCTCCATTCTTAATTTTTTTGTTTCAAGGAAAGCTCTCATTGTGCCACCAAGATGCCTAAGCTAGGGTTAAACTCATACCCTCCTGCTTCAGTCTCCCAGAGTCCTGGGACTATAGGCATATTACCATAGCTGGTTACTACCACTAGTTGTGACAACTAACTGTGTCCTCTGGGGGTGGAGGTGGGGGCACAAAATCATCCACAGTTGAGAACCATTGATTTAGTGAGAGTAGAATATATCTACATACTGTTTCATTGTATTGTTCTGGTGCTGCAGATTGAATCTAGGGCCTTGTATATGCTAAGCAAGTGTTCTACCACAGGTTTACAACTGTAAGATGAATAGGGAAATTAAGGAATTTTTAGGCTTAGTTTAGTGTTAATACAGAAGTCAGACACCATGTGTACACTAAAATTAAGATAAGTTGCAGATTCACAAATTGTTTTCATATAACATATATTGTTAAAAGTATGAAAATTTTTGTTTTATTGTAGTATTTGAGAAGGCAAATGTTAATCTCATTATGTACTTGAAGTTTTGATGCTATTTTGCCACCTATCATCATTAGTGTAACCTGATTTTGTTAACATTCTGAATTTTTTTTTTTTTTTAATTTAGGCAGCTAATCCTTGATGGTCAGTGGGATGAAGTTCTTCAGTTTATTCAGCCTCTGGAATGTATGGAAAAATTTGACAAAAAAAGGTAAGATTTCACCTTAAACTTGTAGTCTCATATCATTGGTAGGAGTTTGGCAAAAATATGAAACATTAAAAATAAGACTTTTGGCTTTTCCTAGAAAATACTATACTAGATCCTATTGAGTTGACTTGCTTTTTTTTTTTTTTTTTTGAGACAGTGTCTTGCTATGTAAGCTGGCCTTGAGTTCAGTATATAGCCCAGGCTGGCCTTGAATTTTCAGTGTTCCTCCTGCCTCAGCCTTCTGGGATTACAGGCATGTACCACCACACCTGGCGAGTTGACATGTTTCTACAGGATAAATGCATGTTCTTCAGATTTTTTTTTTTAATTTTTATGTCTTTTTGAGATAGGGTCTCACTGTACAGTTCAGGCTGGCCTTGAGCTCACTTTGTACCCTGGGCTGGTCTCGAATTTGCAATGATCCTCCTGCCTCAGCCTCCCAAGTATTGGGATTACAGGCATGCACCACCACACCTAGCTTCAGATATTTGAAAATCTGATATGAAAATAAATTTAGTAATGCAAAAAGTCATGAGTACTTTTGATGATAGCAGAAAAAGTTTATATTTTTTCTGTTATCTCTTGGCCTCCATTGATTCTGCTGAGCAGTCAACTATCATTTGTATCTTTTCCTTGTATATTATATACATTCTTTTTTTTTTTTTTTTGGCTGTCTTCAAGTTTCTGTTTATTGTTTATTTTCAGCAGTTTGATTATAATGTGGTTAAATATGGTTGTTGTTGTTATTATTTTTTTTGCTTGGCATTTGCTGAACCTCTTTTGAGTTTTTTCTTCAAAAATTCTTCAAATCCTTGGCCATTATTGTGTTCATATTTTCTCTCCTCCTCCTTTTTCTTCTGGGCATATTGTTAATTTTTTTCCCCCACTTCACTGAAACTTTATTTTCTCTTTTTTTGTGTTTCTGGGAACTGAACCTAGCACACAAGCTTCGTACAAGCTATACAATCACTCTATCACTAAACAACCAGCCGTCTCGTCTCATCTCGTCTCGTCTCTTCTCGTCTCTGTTCTTTTCTTTTATGTATATGTATATATGTTTTGGTTTTTTGAGACAGGATTTTGCTGTGTAGTTCAGGCTGGCCTTGAATTCACTTTATAACGCAGGCTGGCTTCGAACTTGCAGCAGTCCTCCTGCCTCAATCTCTCGAGTGCTGGAATTATAGGTATGCATCACCACACCCAGATTTTTTTGAAAATTAAGTTTATTAGTATAATTTAGATATATATAATGATCATATATGCTTTTATTTCTTTTGGAAGATACCAAGAAGGGGACAAAAGTTGGATCAAGTAGAACCGGTAGTTTTAGATTTTTGAGTAATCTCCATACTGATTTCCACAGTGATTGCACCAGTCTACACTCCTACCAAGAATGGAGAAGAGTTCCTTTTTCCCCACAGCCCACTTCTATTAGCCAGCATTTATTCTTGGTTGATTTTTTGATAATAGCCATTTTTTCTGGAGTGAGGTGGAGTCTCAGCATTGTTTTAATTTGCACCTACCGAGTGACCAGTGATGTTGAGCATTTTTCATGTATTTATTTGTTGTTTATACTTCTTCATTTGAGAAGTTTGTTCCTTTAATTTTTTTAAATAGTTTTTTTCTGGTTTTTGATTTTTTTTATTGAGATAGGCTTTTGCTATAACTTGCTATATATATACCTGAGTCTGATACTGAACTTGTGATCCATTTGTTTTAGTCACCTGTGTTGGAATTACAAGCACATACTGCCATGTCTTACCATTGTATTTTTTATTATTTTTAAAAATTTATTTATTTTTTTATACCAGGTATTGAATCTAGAGCCTTTGCACTAAGTTACATCCCCACTCTTTTTTTGTTTTATTGTGAGATAGGATCTTGCTGAGTTACCAAATTGCCCATGCTGGGTTCAAATCTGTGATCCTCCTGCCTTGGCCTCCTGGAGTGCTAGGAGTATAGGCATACACGACACCTGATCTGTAGTCGTTATTCTGAATTATTTTCATTGATTTAATATTCATTGATACTTCTATTAACAGTCTGATGACAGTGAATTTCTGATTTCAGATACTGTAATTTTGTTTTAATTTTTTTAATAATTTGTCTGCTAAGTTATTCCTGTATGTTCATACATTATGATTATATTTTCCTTTAAACCCTTCAACATATTTATAATAGCTGCTGTTTTGGTTATTTTCTCATTGTTTGGACAAAATACTTAACACTCACAAGTTAAAGTTAAAGGTGGAAAGGTTTATTTTAGCTTACAGTTTGTAGAGGTTTCAGACCACAGTAGGCTGGCTCCAAGGCAGGGCAGCCTGGCAGAGGGGCACTGCAGAGGAGAAACAGTTCATGGCATGGAGGAAGCAGACAGAAGGAAGCAGCCTTCCTTCTGCTTTTCCTTTTATTCCATCTAGGCTAAAAACCTATTGTATGGTACCACCCATACCCAAAATGGGTCTTCCCTCTTCGGTAAATTCATCATCCACACCCAGTACTACGCTAAACCAATCAGTGGACAAATCCAGTGTCACATATCCCTGATCCAATATGACATACCCATTATCTAGTCACTCCCAAAAGCCTCACTGGTGAGCCCATGAGGCTTTCAGGGGACATTTAGATGTAAGCTGCTGTAGTTGCTTATTTGTTAGTAGCTGCTTATTTGCTAGTGTAGTCCTTGTTTGCTAACTTGAACATTAATCCTATCAGACTCAGTTTTTAAAAATTTCATTTTTTCCTTTTTTTAAATATCCAATCATTTTGTAAAAATGCCTACTACAGATCTCTTTCTTATTTTTTTTTATTTTATTTATTTATTTATTTATTTATTTATTTATTTATTTATTGTCTTTTTGAGACAGGGTCTTGCTATGCAGTTCAGGCTGGCCTTGAGCTCACTTTGTAGCCTAGGCTAGTCTCAAATTTGCAATGATACTCCTGCCTCAGCTTCCCAAGTGCTGGGATTACAGGTGTGCATTACCACGCCCAGCTCACTTTTCTTTTCTTTTCTTTTCTTTTCTTTCCTTTTGTTTTGTTTTTGTTTTTTGAGAGATAGTCTTGCTATATGATACAGCTCAGGCCATTCCTGAACTCACTGTAACCCAGGCTGGCCTCAAACTCATGGTGATCCTTCTGTCATAGCCTCCCAAGTGTTGGGAATATAGGCAACCAAACAACCAAACAAAACTGTAACAGAGTTCTGCTTGCATTCTGTCTCACTTTGTAGACTGGGAAGTGCCTCCATTTGAAAAGCTTTCTACCCTTGAATCTCAAACCCTAAAGTTATCTTTTTTTCCCCCCTCCAGTAGTGCCAGTTTTTGATTACTCTGTAATGTGTTCAAGTAGTTATTCTTTTGTGTGTTTTGTCTAGGGATTAGCATTGTTATTTAGTCATGTATAAATTATCAGATATAAGTTACTGTAACAGTACAGAAATTTAAAAAAATTTATTATTACATGTTGGCAGTACATTATGATTACATTCATTTTGAGGAGTTAAGATGTACATAACATATCTTAATTATTTTTACTTCTCTTTCCTCTCCCTTATTAACAAAGTTGAACTTCATATTTCTTTTCGATTTGTTGTTTATAAGTTGCCCAAACTGACCTCCTTGATAATCCTCTATTAGTTAGGTCTTACATGTCTTTTTGTCTTTTACCTTTTCTAGTAGGATTGGTTTCACACTCCTTTAAGACTTTGTTGAATCCTATATACATTCATATAATTATTTAGATGACCATCTTAAAGCTACAGATTTTTTTATTTTGACATTTTATTTTGAGTATTATTTCTACAACAAAGACTAAAAGACTGACTCAAGTTCATTATTTGTTTTCAACACTTAGAAACTGAAGTGCTCAAAACATGAAAGTTACTTTGATTCTTTGTTCTGCATTTTCTTCCTTTAAAATTCCTGTAAAAAGTTTTAAGTCTGTAGTTATTGTGACTTTTTAGAAATGTTCATTTTCTCCTACCCTGTCTGCTGCATTTTTATTAGACTTTTCTAATGTTTAAAATGAAAAAAGTTGGGCTGGGGTTTAGCTCAGTGGTGTAAGTGCCTGCTTGGCAAACTTGAGGTTGTGAGTTGGATCCCCGGCACCAAAAAAAAAAAAAAAAAAGAAAGAAAGAAAAGGAAAAAAGCTTTATTTGTTTATAGTGTGTACATAATATTAAAACCTAATCATTGCATCCTATATTTACTTTTTAAAATTACTTTTAATAATTTTAAAAATTAATGAAAATTTTTAGACGACAGAAAAATCATTTTGAGCATATAGGACTTTGATTTCTAATTGACATCTTCCATAAAAATAGGATTTTTGTGAATGATTAATACTGGATTTAAAAATTCTTCCTCTGAGTGTTAGATTGTGATTATTTGTGACTGAAATTATTTCGGCTAGGGCTCCAATGTGGTAAGAAGCTTGGTTAAATATCTTAATATTTTTGCTCATACTAACTTTATGAAAGTGCTTCTAACTTATTAGACCTTGCAAGATTAATTTTTTTAAAAGAACTGTCTTCTAGAAGATGTAATTAGTCCTTTAAAGCAAACATGGCCAGACTGATCATGTTGCTCCATGATAGAGTGCTTACCTATTACATGGGAAGCCATGGGTTCTACCCTTAGCATCCACCAAATCAATCAATCAAAACTGGCCTGTTTTGCTTGAGAAACTTGTTTTTTGTCTTTAACCTTGCTGCTATTCAGATTTTTAATCATTTTAATGTTTCCTTTGTTATTTTTCACAGGTTTCGTTATATTATCCTGAAGCAGAAGTTTTTAGAGGCTTTATGTGTTAACAATGCAATGTCAGCAGAAG
Organism: Hydrochoerus hydrochaeris; assembly: GCA_004027455.1. NCBI lineage: Eukaryota > Metazoa > Chordata > Mammalia > Rodentia > Hydrochaeridae > Hydrochoerus > Hydrochoerus hydrochaeris. Next base: position 36,557 of record PVLA01007661.1, on the reverse strand, counting down.
ATGAACCTCAGCATGTAAGATTTTTATTCCTGAAGGTTTGCGCCATAGTCTTGTTTTCAGTTATAAGTATTTTAATCACTAAAAAGATTATCATGAGTTTTCAAAGTTCTTTTTTTTTTTGTATTAAACACCTTTATTTAGGGTACAGAAAGAATTTATAAGTACAAGTTGCAGAAAGAAAATATTTAGTGCTAGGGGCTGGGGATTTAGCTTAGTGGCATAAGCACCTGCTTGGCAAGTGAGAGGTCATGAGTTCAATCCCTGGTACCGCAAAAAAAAGAAAATATTTAGTGCTGTTTACATTCATTTTAAAACTGCTGTATACAAATTTAATTCTAATCAGTGTGGGTAATGCTTTTGTAGATCTACTTGCATATAAAGCCTTTTCATCGAAGGATTAACAGTGAATAAAATAACTTGATTGCATTTAAAGAAAACTGACTATTTGAAACCATTTATACTTAATGCTTGCAAGGGTTATGAACACTTACTAAATATAGAACATAATGTCAGTCTGCAGCTTCATTTTTTGTTTTTTGGAGGCAGGGTCTTACTGTGTAGTGCAGGCTGGCCTTGAACTCACTTATGTAGCCCACGTTGGCCTCAAACTCACGGTGATCTTTTTGCCTCAGCCTCCCAGACTGGGATTACAGACAGGGATGTGCTACCACCCCCAGTTTACAGCTTCCCTTTTAAAAAGGATAAAATTATTTATATGGAATATTGTTCTATGTACTGCATACCAATCTATATGTAAGTTCTGCACTTAGGTAGTTTTTTTTATAAGTTTTTTTAATTAAATCTATTTTACATGGTTGTAATTTCATCCAGGAAGATTTCTTCCTAGAGAAAAAAATATAAACTCTTTCATACTTTTTACAGGTTTAGATTAAACTAGCTCATACTTTAGTCCTGTGGAAATTGTTTTTAGCATATCAATCTTTAAATAATTGGTATAAAATACATGATTAAGGATTCAAACTTTTTATGAGCAAGGTTGAGACGGTATGTGCTGTTTTGCAGATGACTTTCAATCTGTAGTGCTTCTAAACTTGTTCCATGATTTAAAGCAAAATGATATGTGAATAGCTAGCTAGTTGGAAGGGTATGTGTTCCTCTCTTGTTTTTTTTTTTAGTAATAGATGTTTGATTTATTAGTCATTTCTTCTTATTCTGGAAGTAGGTTGGTGATGTTTACCTTTTTCTGTTTTTCAGTCCCTTTCTGCTTCTTTTCCTCTTTTTCCATTTCTTCTTTCCTTTCTCCCAAGGCACCTTTGCACTGCACTATAGCTTCACACACACACACACACACACACACACACACACCCTTGCCTTTTGTTAAACTTTTGAGACAGGGTCTAGCTAAGTCCTTAAGTTACCCAGGCTGGGCTCAAACGTGTATCTTAGCCCCCCCAGAGTTCTGGGATTACAGGTGTGTGCCACCATGCTACACTTTTTTCAGTGTTTTGGCCCTGATTGTCATGTTTTGGTGAAAGATTCTCTTTATGAAAGTTTAAATTTGATAATAATAAATAGATATCATTTTTATTAGATAGTTACCTTTAAGGTTTCAACATTAGTGTGGTCACGTGTAAAACCAAGTAAACTTTTATAAGTTCCAGTAAATGTTCATTGAAGTAAACTGTCTAAGTCTGTGCTGCTATAACAAATATAATCAACAAAAATTTATTTCTGATAGTACTGGAAGCTAGGAGGTCCAAGATCATGGTGCTGGCAAGTTCATTGTCTGTGAAGGGGCTTGTTCTCTGCTTTATAGATGACACTTTCTAGCTGTGTCATTACATGGTGGAAGGGCTTGCTTTTGGGATCTCTTTTATAAGGGGACTAATTCCATTCATGAGGTCTGAGCTCTCATGACCTAGTCACCTCTCAAAGGCCCTACTCGCCTCAGAAACATCTCTGGGGAGTTTAGGATTTCAACAGATTGAAGTGATACAAACATTTAGACCATAGCAAAAACCAAAGGTTATTACATAGGGACTTTCATATATAACAGAGAAGCGTTTGTTCAGTAATGATGTTTAAAAGTGGAACATGAATCATGAAGACTTTTATTCTGTCTTTGTTACTAACCAACTAAATCTGTACTTTTCCCATATATAAGATAAGGAGACTTGAACTTTAAGATTCTGTACCTTGACAACATTCACTACACAAATTGACCTAGTTTGGCTCTTAGCTAAACTTCCTTTTTTTTCTATCTCTGGACTGTGTAATAAATGAACTTTTAAAAAATTTTTTAAATTTTTTTTTAGTACAAGGGATCGAATTCATCACCTCAAGCTCACCAGGCAGGTGATTATGCTGTTGAGCTAAATCCCTGGCCCCAGTAAATGAACTATTAATGTGCCCTTTTTAAAAATTTACTTTCTTGGGGGCCAGGAATTTAGCTCAGTGGCTTAAGTGCCTGCCTGGCAAGCACAAGGTCATGAGTTCGATCCCCAGAACCAAAAAAAAAAAAAAAATTTACTTTCTTTCCGCATATAAATTTGTCCTAAGACAAGTTGGAGCAAAAAAAAAAAAAAAAGATTCTTTTGCTTTTTAGATAAGCCAAACAACAAGCTTCTGTGCTTGACATGCTTCAGTTTTCACTTCTAGACAATTCATGATCTTTAAAAAGTTGTAAATTTGAAAGTAATAATTTTAAGCCTGAATTAGAACAGTTTTTATAGATAAAAGCATAATGTACTAATGAACCAAATTATTTGTTGTTTTTACTTTAAATATGAAAACATTTTGGTTCCTGAGTAGAGAATTGTTACATATTCTACAAATTATGTGTGTATTCTGTTGCATCAGAATTTCCCCTTTATATTCTCTTTGAGCTTTCGTATTTCACTTTTTTTTTTTTTTGGTCTTTTTGAGACAGTCTTACTATGCAGTTCAGGCTGGCCTAGGGCTCACTTTGTAGCCCAGGCTGGTCTTAAACTTGTAAATGATTGTCCTGCCTCAGCTTCCTAAATGCTGGGATTACAGGAGTGCACCACTATGCCTGGCTTTGTAGTTCACTTTTAATATTGATCTTTTACATTTTTCTCTTTTTATAATAATTTGTTGTTTTTTTTTTTTACAGCTGGAATTTACCATGCAAGAAGCTGTGCAATGTTTACACGCTCTAGAAGAATATTGTCCTTCTAAAGATGACTATAGCAAACTCTGTTTGCTTTTGACTTTGCCTCGTCTGACCAATCATGCTGAATTTAAGGACTGGAATCCCAGCACTGCACGAGTTCACTGTTTTGAAGAGGCTTGTGTCATGGTTGCAGAATTCATCCCTGCTGACAGGAAGCTAAGTGAGGCTGGTTTTAAAGCAAGTAACAATCGTTTGTTTCAACTTGTAATGAAAGGCCTACTTTACGAATGCTGTGTGGAATTTTGTCAGAGTAAAGCAACCGGAGAAGAAATTACAGAAAGTGAAGTACTTCTTGGCATCGACCTTTTGTGTGGTAATGGTTGTGATGACTTAGATTTAAGTTTATTGTCATGGCTTCAGAATCTCCCTTCTTCTGTGTTCTCTTGTGCTTTTGAACAGAAGATGCTTAATATTCATGTTGACAAACTTCTGAAACCTACAAAAGCTGCATATGCTGATCTTTTGACCCCTCTAATCAGCAAACTTTCTCCCTATCCATCATCCCCAATGAGAAGACCTCAATCAGCTGATGCCTATATGACCCGCTCTCTGAATCCTGCTTTAGATGGCCTCACTTGTGGATTAACCAGTCATGATAAGAGAATCTCAGACCTTGGGAACAAAACTTCTCCAATGTCACACTCCTTTGCTAACTTCCATTATCCAGGGGTACAGAACCTCAGTAGAAGTCTCATGCTTGAGAATACAGAATGTCACAGTATTTATGAAGAATCCCCTGAGCGGTAAGCATTTGCTCTTAAAAATTAGGTAATTTCCATCACTGTAAGATCATCTGATTGGAGAATGGAATAGAGAGCCCAGGAATACAGCTTTGCTCATATAGTCAATTGATTTTCCACAAGGATGTCAAGACCATTTAATGTGAAAGGACCAACTCTGTCTGTTGGTTTGTTTTTTGAGACAGGGTCTCGCTATGCAGTTCATACCTGTCAAGGACTAACTCTAACAAATTGTGGTAGGAAAACTAGATAGAATATCCACACACAAAAAGAATAAAGTTGGATATTTACCTTACACTACCATATAAATAAAAATGAACTCAAAATGTGCTAAAGACATAAATAAAGCCTGAAAACTATATAATACTTAAAATAAAAATACAGAGAAATCTTTAAAACATTGGGGAAAAAAAATCATCTGATTGTATTGGTATTTTTCTCAGTGTTCAGATCCCTTTAAAGTTAGTACTTAAAACTATTGGAAAGGATTTCTAAATTTAGGTAATCAAAATTATAAGAGAAAAGTCTTTATTTTTCATCTCATCATTCATTCATTTATTTTTTTAGCTTTTTGAGGCAAGGTCTTGCTGGATAGTTCAGACCGGCCTTAAGTATACTGAGTAACTGAGGCTAGCCTCGAATTATAGGACTCTCCTAATTCAGCCTCCTGAGTGCTGAGATTACAGGCCTGCGCCACCACACAAGGCTATCTTACATTATTCTTTCACTGATTATAAAGGCAATTTAGAAGCCAGGGATTTGGCTCAGTGGCGCAACATGTGCCTGGCAAGTGTGAGGTCCTGAATTTGATTCCCAGTACCCACTGTCCCCAAAAAGATGAATGGTTAAAAAAAAAGGAAATAGATGTGCTGTGAAGAAAATTTGGATATTTGATATTATCCAAATTTTAATAGGATAAGAATTAAAATCCCACATAATCTTATACTTAGATGACTAGTTTTTTTTCCCCCCGTGAATGTATTTCTTTTAGATTGGGAATATATTTGTATATTTTCATTTAACCTTTTTTCACTTAGAAGATCATAAATATTTTCCCTATTCCTAAACATTTCTTGAGATCAGTATGGTTAATGGTAAGTATACAATATTCTATTATATAATTATGTTATGTAGAACTAAGGTGGTTTCCACTTTTTTCTCCTGAATAGTATTACAGTGAATGCATGTGTATATCAAACCCTCTATTTCCATTTTTCACTTATCTTTCTTAGTGGTGTGTGTTACTGAGTACTGAACCAGGTAATACTGAACTACATCCCCAGTTCCTCCTTCACAATCTCTGTTTCTCTGTCTCTCTTTTTCTTTCTCTCTTTCTCTCTTTCTTTCTCTCTCTCTCTCTTTAATTTTGAGACAGGGTCTTAGTGTTGGTGAATTGCTTATGCTGGCCTCAAACTTGAGATCCTCCTGCTTTAGCTTCTGGAGTAGCTGGATTACAGTATTTGCCACTGTGTCTAGTTTAATGATTCTTTATGTATATGAAGGTGCTACTCATAGTTTTTTTCTCAAATGTGGCATGAAATAATCTCTTGAGTAGCACTTATTTTTCTGAAAACTCTTTAGAATATACAGATGGTTTTTATACTTCAGAGTTGGTTCTGTTGCTAGAGTGTTAGGGCAGTGGCAGGCTTGACTTCAGGAAGTTCCAAAAAATCAGGTCTGAGCCTGGCATGATGTTGCATGCCTGTAATCCCAACACTTAGGAGGCTGAGGCAGGAGGATCACCATGAGTTTGAGGCCAGCCTAGGCTACATAGAGTTTAAGACCACCCTGGGCTCTGTATGAGACCCTGTCTCAAAACAAAACAAAACAAAACAAAACAAAACAATCATATATGATCATTCATCTCAAAGATGAAATAGGGGAAAATGTAATGGTGAAAAGCAGGAAAGGAGCTTACACAATGCAATGGAGGTGTCCAGGCATCTGCAGCCCTGTCTTCAGGGACTAACCAACAGCTCCACATAGATTATATAGGGAAGGGGGGCATAATTAATCAGTCTTGCTCAAACTGGTCTGATTGATTATTATCTCAGTTCTGTAAAGCTTTGGGGAAGTCTTATCTCTTAAGGGTACAATTTAGTTTTCATGAGATGATTACTTCTACTTAAGGAGGCAGCCTCAGGTCCTGTCAAGGGGTGATTTACCCGCAAGGCTTGCTGTTTCCAGTAAGCCTAGGGTAATGACTGCAGACTTCTAGGCACCACTGCATGTATTTGGAGAAGGCCATACAAGCAGTGAGTTCACAATATTTTGATTATTTTGTCCTTTAAATTTTGAAAATACCTGAATTACTCTTATCTTGGTGCCTTGTCCCTGAAGGGGAAGAACTTGAAACTTTATATGAACACTGCTTAAGTGATTAACATGCCTGTGTACTGAGTTGAGCAGAGTTTAAGGTAACAAAGGAGGCAGATACAAAAATAAGGCAGAGATATCAATACCATGAAGTAGTATTGACTACAGTAGATTTTATTTCTTGAAAGAGCATAAAAACTCTTTTATATAGCATAGGATATTTGGAGGCATTGGACCTATTTCTCATTTAACTAGAGCAAGTGATGTTTTGCTGTGATATAAGAAATATAGGATAAATATAAGAAAGAATTTTCTGTTCAGTTACTGTGATATTGTAGAGGAAAGGAATTATAATGCTTTGTTTAATATTCTTTAAAAAGAGAGGAGTCTGTAAGTAGGATCAGTTAAGTGAGAGATCAGTTAAGTGAGAGACTTCCTAAAGGATAATTTGTATAATTATCTGGTACATTTGAATAAAGTAAGTATGAAAAATAGAAATTATTAATGTTTTAGAAGAATATAAGGAACAATCTGACATAAGATCTCAAGGGTATGTCATTAAAATAAAATAATTTATACATTAAAAGTACTGGAAAGATACATATTTTGCTTTTATGTTAAGTGCACATAGACCAAAGAAAGTCTTTTTAATAGTCTAAAAAATTTAAGATTGTGTAAAATCACTTAAGATAGAAACATTAATATTTTTAAAACATTCACAGGTTTATATTCCATGAAAAAAAGATGGGCCTTAGATCATCCAACCTATCTAGTTTATAGATGAAGTTTAGCCACAGAGAATGTGGCTTTCCCTAGCCCATACAACTGATTTTAGACTGGAGACCATGGTTCTTTTTGAATAGTAATCTCAGGCTCCTCCATTAAATGTATATTCCCAGTGGATACATTGGCATGTGCCTATAATCCCAGTCTCAGGAGGCTCAGGCAGAAAGATCCCTTGAGTTCTAGACTAGACTGGGTAACACAGCAAGACTCTGATTAAAAAACTCCTTACAAGGACACAATTTTTAAAAACCAGTTTTTAATTGTGGCACAATGCCTATAATCCCAGCACTCAGGAGGTGGAGGTAGTAGGATCACAAGTTTGAGGGCAGCCCAGGCTATATAAGTTCAAAGTCAGCCAAAATGGAATTTTTTACAGTTAGGGGAACAAAAGAAAATAAAAAAATCTATGTTAAGCATTTGATGAACATTTAGGTTAAATATTTATTGTTTTAGAATTAAAAATTTCTCTTAACTAAAATGCCTTTTCTTTAACCCCATGTCTGCTGTATGCACCTTTCTGGAAGAAGTGATACACCTGTTGAGGCACAGCGACCTATTAGCGGTGAAGTCTTGAGCCAGAGCACAGTTTCAGAAAAAGAGCCTGTAAATGGAGCACAGAATCCAGGATCAGTTAAGCAAGAAAAAAATGAGGTAATGTTTGCCATATCTGGTATCTTTTAGAGTTTATTTTTTTTAAGAAGTGACAGTGGTTTTTTTTGACAGTATTCTTTTAAGGAGAAGAGTTTTCATTTGGTTCATGGAAGTAATAGTGTTTGGTATATAGAATTTTAAAGTAATTTTGTGATATTTGAGAGTAAGAGAGAAAATCTAGACTTACTAATTATTAACTTATGTTCTCTCTCTCTCTTTTTTTTTTGGTAGCGGAGATCGAACTCACAACTGCGTGCTTGCAAGGCACATGCATATACCGCTGAGCTAAATCCCCAGCCCCGACTTATGTTTTTTTCTCCTCCAAGACTATATGATGTATTTAGTTATTATTGTGTATTGTAACTTTTTAACAGGTGAATTAATTAAAAATGTAAAATTCCACAGTTGACATTATCGGACATACTTCAAAACTCAAATAATTGAATTTGCATTAAATGTAGCACATTTGTATTTTAAAGCCATATAGCTCATATTCTACTCACTAGATTTAATGAACAAAAAATTAGACATTTACAATATTGAATTATATTTTTATCTAAATCTAGGGTTCCAGAGCTGGGAATTTAGCTCAGGGGCATAAGTGCTTACCTGACAGGCACCAGGTTGTGAGTTCGATCCCCAGTACCCCTCTCCCCCACAAAATCTAGGGTTCCAAATTGTTGTTACCATTTTTGTATTTTTGAAAGGAAATTGAATTGTGAAAGGATATTGTATTATAAAGTAGGATGTGAGTTTTATATAGTATTCTACTTAGAAGAGGTTTTTTTCTCTTTTTTAAATATGTGGCAATTTTAACCTACTAATGTACTACTTATTACATTTAAAGAAACATGATCTAAACACTCACAGTATGATATATCTTCACTCCAGACTTTATGTTTTCGAGACAAAGGGAAGAGGGAGACAAAAGATATCTTTGTCACAGCATGAAAATTGGTGTACTGGTCAACAGAGCTAAGATATTGCTCATGTCCTGTGCTTTCTGATTATTAACTCTTTATTTAGTCTTGGAACCAACCTTCAGTTATCCCTCCTCCCACCCCCATTAATTTAGACTATATTGGATATCCAGTATTATTATTTTATTTTTTTGGCAGGATCTCATTATGTAGTCTAGGCTCACCTCAAACCTATATTCTTCTTGCCTCAGCCTTAGCAATACCAGGATTACAGGCATGCACCACTGTACCTCGCAGTTATATTCCTTCTTACACATATCAAAACTCATTGTGAACAATGAGTTCTGGCTTGCAAAAGACCATTTATTTTTTGTACTTGTCTGTAAGTCTTAGTTCACAACTTAGACAAAAACAGACACAAGTGCTACTTGGAAGAGATTGATAAATGGTTCTAAAAATTTGAATAATTTAATTGTCAATTAAATCCTAAGAAAGGAATTTGGAAAGTTATTACTAAAATTACATATAGATATATATCAAAGAGTAGAGCCAGAATGTAATGCAAACTGACAAAATTGAGAGAAATAGACATTTCTGAAGTAAGAGTTGGAGACTTCAATGCCCTACTTACAGTAATGGATAAGAACATCTAAGTTGAAGATAAATGAAGGTATAGAGCACTCAAATAGTACTATAAATGAACTAGATAAACTGATATTCTACCCAACAGTGCATGTAGAACATCATTTAGGATAGGCCATTTATTAGGGTACAAAGCAAGTCTCAATACATTTTTAAGAGACTGAAATCATAATAAAGTATCATCTCTGACCACAGTGGAATGAAGCTGGAAATTAACAGAAGGAAAACTGGAAATTCACAAATTTGTCTATTTTCTATATACAGGAAAATGTCATCTGTGAATAGATATGACAAACTCTTAACTAATGAATTGAAATCACATGGGAAACTGGAAAACACACTAAAAAAGGAGAGGATAGCTTATCAGAATGTATAGAATTTTAGTGAAGGCAGTGCTTGAAGGAAATTTGTAGACGTAGATATAGAATAGGTGGGTATAGCTTAGCGATAGAGTGCTTGCATAGCATGAAGGCCTTGCGCTCAGTTTCTAGTACCACAAAAATACCCCCCCACACCAAAAAAAGGTATTTGATGGTGACTTCCATGGCGAGTCCAGATGTTGAGACAAAGTTGGGCTGGTATGAGATTTCTATCCACTTAGCAGCCAAAACATCAGGCCTACGTTGGAGTTCAAAAAGGCAAACCTGGGCCTCTGCATTCTAGTTTGTGATTACTCTAGGCTGCTATATATACATTCAGCCAAAAGAAGAATGCCTCTTTGAACAACTTACATATTGGTCATGTAACTGGAACTCTTGAGAATGTGCTGAGTGGAAAAGCCTGAAGTATCCACTATGGATTATGAGAAAAAAAACCTAAGAACTTAGGCTCTGTTGGACCGAGTACAGTGTGAAAAAATGTGTTTTTCCATTCCTTGTAAAGCTCATGCTGTAAAAAAGAATGAGATCGGGCGGGGGTTTAGCTCCGTGGCATAAGTGCCTGCTTGGCAAATGCAAGGTTGTGAGTTCAATCCCCGGCACCAAAAAAAAAAAAAAAAAAAAAAATGAGATCATTAAACCAATGACCTAACTCTATGACTTGAACTAAAAAAAAAACAAGAGTTGAACTGAGACTGTTAAGAGGGGTTACTTAACATGCATAAGGCTTATTTAATGTAATGCCCGGCATTACAAAACGGGAGATTTAAAACCAGTCCTCAAACTTCCATCCAATTGTGGTGGTGCATACCTATAATTCCAGCACTCAGAAGGCTGAGGCAGGAGGATCACTTCAAGTTTGATGCCAGCCTGGATTACATAGCGAGTTCAACACCAGCCTGTACTACATAATGAGAGTCTGTGTCAACAAAACAAAACAAAAAACAGAACAAAAAAAGTCTTCCAAAAAATAGAAGAGGAAGAGCTACATATGGTAATGAATGTCTGTAATCCATCACTCAGAGGGACTGAGACAGGAAGATTGTGAGTTCAAGGCCAACTTGAGCTATTTAATTTCAGGCCAGCCTAGACTACATAGCAAAACTATTAACAACAACAACAACAAAGGAATATTTCCTAACACATGAAGTCATTGTTACCTTGATATGAAAACCAAATAAAGATGTCACAAGAAAACTATAGACTAATATCCTTTTTGAATATAAAAGAAAAGAATCCTTAACAAAATACTATCAAGAAAAATTCAACAGCATATTAAAAGAATTATATACTATGACTACGTGGGATTTATTCTAGAATGTAAGAGCAATTCAATAAAGGAAATCAGTGTGATATAGCACACTAATAGCATGAAAAGAGAAAAAAATTACACGATCATCTTGATGCATTGACAAAATCTAATACTTTCTCATGATACAAATTTTTAGAAAATTAGGAATAAAAGAGGACTTCCTTGGGATGTAAATGGTGCCATCCTTGATGGTACACACCTGTAATTCCAGCATTTGGGAAGCTGAAGTAGGAGGATTGTGAGTTTGTCCATATAGCAAGTTTGGGACCACCCTGGAATGCATAGTGAAACTCTGTCTCAAAAAAAAAAAAAAAGTTAAGGACCATTATGAAATATTCATATCTGACATATTCAGTGGGGAAAGACTGAAGATTTTCTTTTAAAGCAGGAGCAAAGACAGTAATGCTATCTTTCATCATTGCTGTTGAATACAGCAATTGGACAATAAAAAGAAATAAAAGACATGCAGATTTGAAAAGAGAAGGCCAGGGGTTTAAAATGTACAACTACCTCAAAATCTTGGCAAGCACAAGATTTTAAGTTTGATCCCTGGTACCAAAAAAAAAAATTTTTTTTTTTTTTTGTTTTTGAAAAGAGATAAAACTAGCTCTATTCACAGATGACATGATCTCAAATATAGAAAATCCTAAATAGAACTCTCAAGGAATCTACTAGGGTTAATAAATTCAGCAGATTTCAGAGTAGAAGATCAATAGACAAAAATCACTTTTTTTTTAAATGCTAAGCAAGTGCTTTGTTCACATTTATATACATTTTGTATTTCTACATGTACCTATTATAGAATAGGTATATAACAGCTACTTATTGAATAAAAGGTCATCTTTCTTTCTTTCTTTTTTTTTTTTTTGTACCAGGGATCGAACTCACCACCTCACACTTGCCGGGTAGGCGCTTAAGCCACTGAACTAAATCCTTGGCCAGGTTACATCTCAATGCCTATGATTTCATTCCACATTTAAGAAAGTCAAGAAATGAAGTACCTTATTCAAAAGCTCTGTTCACATTTTCAGTAAATTCTGTTTAGCTGAAAGAGAAAACCATTACCTGAGTTTTTCCATTTAAACAGACTTATAATATGAAGCAAATAATACTTTGTAATCATTCTGCTTTAAGTTTTATAAGATGGGGATCTTAGATTCAAAGTTAAGACTTTTTCAACTTTGTTTCTGCAGATACCATGACATTCATTAGCTGCTATTTAATGCGAAACTGGCTGACCCTAGTCACACTGTTTTTCTAACTATGAAAGATCTGAGAGGCAATCACTAGGGTTTATCAAATGGCTAAAGCACAATTTAAGAAAAATTGGGGTGGGGCAAAGGCTGCTATGGTTTGGCCAAGTGTCCCCCAGAGGCATATACATGCAATGAGGTATTATTCAGCAGTAAAAGGAATGAAGTTCTGATACATGCTAAAGTGTAGATGAATCTTGAAAACCTCATGCTACATTAAATAAAACAGATACAAGAGGACCAATATTGTGTGATGCCACATATATAAAATATCTAGAAGAGGCAAATTCATAGAGATAGTGTAGACAAGATTAGAGGTTACCTGGGACTGAGGCAAGGAAAAAAGGGGAGATATCACTTAATGGTTACCATTTCTGTTTGGGATGATGAACAAGTTTTGAATATGGTGCTTTTTATGCAACATTGTGAATATATTTAATGCCATTGAATTGTTCACTTAAAATGGCTAAAATGACAGCTTTTATGTAACATTTTCTGTAAAAAAATTCAGGTACATGTAGATAATTTTATCTGAGTTATTGCTATAAGCCGTGATAGAGAAGCATTTTTTTGTTTTTCAATACTAGGGGGTGAATCCAGAGCCTTCACACTCAGCAACACATCCAGCCCTTGTTTATTTTCTTATTTTGAGACAGGGTCTTGCTAAGTTACTGAGTTGCTCAGAATGGGCCAGAATTCTCTATCCTTCATCTTGGCCTCGTAGACAGCAGGATTATAGGTGTATACAACCATGCATACCTGGCCAAGAAGGATTATTTCTGTTTTCCAGAGAAGCAAAACAGTTTTACCTTGAGGTAGTTGTACATGACTCTTGATTAAACTTTAGAGATGATTGATTTTTTTTTTTCAGGATAATCCCAATGAAATATGACTAGACTTTGGCTATGTGGGGGTCCTTCCTTTCCAATATTGGCAGTATTCCCTATATCTGTCTTGAAAGTTTGAGTGCCATATAGTTCTTTTAGAATGATTACATATAGACATTGAGACTACTAAATTTAATGCTCACTTACAAAACAACATTTGAAACCTATTTAAAAAAATTATTTTTCTGGCTCTTCCCCCAAATCAAAATGACCACAAGAAGTAAACATTTTGAATTGATTCAGGACATCAAGATAGCCATGCCAGTATAACTATAGATACTCATGAAAGATTACTTCCATAACTGCTTTAGAAAATGGCAAGAGTGATGGGATAAATGCGTCAAAATGAGGATTAATGGCAGTGTGTCTTTTATTGTAATAAAATTTTTAAAAATTTAAATGTTTACTGTAATTTTGACCATACCTTTATTGTTTTGTAATTGTTAAATTTATCTGATTGTATATTTTATTCAGCATTTATAAGGTACTGCAGAGTGAAAACATATTCAGTTTGTTTAAATGTACTGTTTTCTTCTAATATTTTTAAGCTTCGAGATTCCACTGAACAATTTCAAGAATATTATAGGCAAAGATTACGCTATCAACAGCATTTAGAACAGAAGGAGCAGCAGCGACAGATATACCAACAGATGTTGCTTGAAGGAGGGGTGAATCAGGAGGATGGCCCTGATCAGCAGCAGAATCTTACTGAGCAATTCCTTAGCAGGTTGGTTTTCTAGTTCCTTTTTGTTTTTTTCTTTTGGTATCAAGAATCTAACTCAGGGCCTCATGCTTGTCAGGCAGGCACTATGCTCCTGAGCTGTATCCCCTCGTTGCTTCTTTAAATGAAAGTAATTAATTAAAAAGTATTTAAAGAATTTAATATCTTTACTTTCCCTTGTTATTTGAAATTTTCAGACTTAAGTGTAATGTGGAATTTACATGTTTTCCTGTGACAGAATACTGTTTATCTTCAGCTCAGTGGCATAAGTACCTGCCTGGCGAGTTCGATTCCTGGTACCAAAATGAAAAAAAAATACTGTTTATCTAGTTTTTTCCTTCCTCCCTAAGCAAGAAGAGCAAAAGAGTGGTAGTGCATTCCACATGCTGGAACTCAACTGCCCAGGTGGATCCAGCTGTGATTCGGTATTTGAGGACCTAAGGCAGTGATGGCAAACCTTTTAGAGCTTATAGTGATGACAGACAGCCTGCTGCGACATGTTAGCCGTAGGTTTGTCACCACTGACCTAGGGGAAGCTTCTTAGTTTCTGTTTCCTCATGTACTTCACAAGGATTAAATGAGTTAATCTGTCTAAAGTTCTTAGAATGGTATGTGGCACATTGTAAGCACTTTATTGGTAGTAATATTTTCATAGTTATTATGAGTACTTAAATCTACAGATTCAGCCAAGCATAGTGGTGTGTCTCTATAGTCCCATCTTCTTGGGAGGCTGAGGCTAGGGGATCACTTGAACCCAGGAGTCAGGCCAGCTTGGATAACACAGCAAGACCCTAACTTAAAAAACAAAACAACAGTAGCAGCAGCAAAAGAAAAACTCCTAAATATTCTTTTATATTTAATATATTAAAAGAATTTTTATGTTTTCTGCCCAAACAGTATAAACTATAATGTTTTTAATTGTAGGGGAAATAAAATTTTTTTAAAAAGACAAATTGGGCTGGGGATAAAGCTCAGTAGTAGAGTGCTTGCCTAGCATACACAAGGCCCTGAGTTCAATCCCCAGTACCACAAAAAAGAATAAAAGGTTAATAAACCAAGATAACTGTATATAAATAAAATATTATTTATATATCTTTATTTCAATGAGCAAGGGTTGTTAGAAGGTTAAATGAGTTAATACATGCAAAAGTAATTAAAACAGTTTCTTTCACATAGTAAATATGGTATAAATGTTGGTTCCATGATTATGATTAGGCAACTGCAGTGGTGACCCTCAGTTGTTCAATTGGTTCAGTAGTATTAGATGTAATCTTCTTGACACTCTTGTTCAACTCAGTGACCCTATCCTCAAACCTTCATGTAGGAGTGTTCGTGTTCATAGTGATGACCTTGAGATTCTTAAGTAGGCTAAGTATGGTGGCACATACCTGAAATTGCAGCTACTGGAAAAGCTGAGGTAGGAGCACTGCAAGTTTAAGGTTGGCCTGGACAACATAGTGAGACCCTGTCTCAAAATAAAAAGGGCAGGGGATATAATTAAGTGTGAACCCCTGGGTTTAACCCTCAGTACTGTAGGAAAGGAAAGGAGAGAAAACAGAGTCTAAGCCTCTAAGTATTCAGTTCAGAGATCATATTATTACTAACTCAGATCAGGTCAGTAGATTGTCAGAGTTAATCTTTCTCTGATGAACTGTCACTTTTGGTTTTTGGATGTCTTTATATCTGTAATATTCAAAGATGTAGTTTGAGTTTCCAGTTAGCTTTTTTTTCCCCCAGAAAAACAGGTTATCCAATAGTGAATTAGAAATGAAGTGGCAAGGTTCTGTGACTTCAGTGGCAGTAGAGATGTGCTTCCTCAAAATAAGTCAAACTATTCAAGGTTTATCCTTTCTATAAAGATAATCACAAATAGTCAAATAATTTAGGTTCAGTTTAAAGCAAGTGGCTTGCTTTCTTTTTCCCTCTCCCTTTCCTTTTTTTTTTTTTTTTTTGTTGTTGTTTTGGTACCGGGGATTGAACTCATGACCTTGTACTTGGCAGGCAGGCATTTATGCCACTGAGCTAAATCCCCAGCCCTCCCTTTCTCCTTTTTTTCCTTTTTTTTTTTTTCCTCTCTCTCTCAATTCCCCCCTCCATTTTTCTCAGTGTTGGGGCTTAAGCCCAGGACCTTATTTAGCTTGCCACTGAGCTATCCTTAACCCTTTTCTGTTTTAAGACAGGGTCTTGTTGATTTGCCCAGGCTGGCCTCAAACTTGTTACCTTCCAGCCTCAACCTCCTAAGTAGGGGGGATGGTGGGTATGTACTACCACCCCCAGTATGTTTTCAATTTCTTTAGTCATCAGTTTAACATTATGTTAAAAGGGAAAGATGTTATATAGCCCATATGACATCCAGGTCTGTAATTGTGAATGCATGTGTGTATCCTAAATTTTTATGGTTTTTTTTTTTTAATCGGTACCAGGGATCAAACTCACAACCACCTGCTTGCAAGGCAGGCAGTTATGCCGCGCTGAGCTAAATCCCCAGCCCCTATCCTAAGTTTTTTGCAAATTTGTTACACATAAATTCTCTCTCTTAATCTTTTTGTTGTTGTTGTTGTTTATTGTATTCTTATTCTTTTATGTAGTTTTGGGTCTTGTTTTTGTTTTGTGGTGTTGGGGATTGAACCTGAGGCTTACTCATGATAGTCAAGAACTCTACTACTAAGCTACATTCCCAACACTTAATATAATAATTTTGTTTAATTCTTTTTTTTTCCTACACCTAATTTTATACATCTGAGCATGCAACAGAAATTTTTGTTTTGTCTTTTTGAGACAGGGTCTCACTATGCAGTTCAGGCTGGCTTTGATCTCATTTTGTAGCCCAGGCTGGTCTTACCTTGCAACAATCCTCCTGCCTCAGCCTCCTGAGTGCTAGGATTACAGGAGTGCACCAACATACCTGGTACATGCAACAGGAATTTAAGGCACCTGACTAACACCAAGGATGAACAGACTTGAAGAAGAACCTATAAGTTAAAACGTACTTTTCCCCCTTAATATTGGGTTCTTCCAAATCATTCTCATAGCAGATCATTGCTTGCAGATTTAAATTTTGCTTTTTCTTTACAAGAGGCATAAGAGAAAGGCAAATGTGTTATGTGCTAGATCTTATTAAAAAAAACAACTATAACATAAGAGTTTTCCTTTACTATTTTCATTTCATGTCTTTTTCTTTTTTCCACAGTGGAGTACTATTCTGCTACAAATTCCTTTCTTTTCTGTGTTGTCTAAACTGGCCCCTCAGGCTCCTAGATTCAAGTGATCTTCCTGCCTCAACCTCCCAAGTAGCTGGGACTGACTACAGCTACACACTGCACTGGGCACATGATAGGATTTTTATTAACAGTAATTTACTGTTACTTTATACTTCTTGATTTTTTTATATTGATATTATTACAACTGACATCACTGATTTGGTACTTCATATAGACATATTCAATCCTTTCTCATCATACCCAACTTTAACAGAGTCAAAATGCTGTGGTAGCATTTTAAGGACATTGTACACTTAATTCAGTATTTCCAAAATTTATTTGACCCCGGACTCTTTTTGTGGGGAACATTTCACAGGATTAATGTTTTGCAGAACACAATTTGGGAAATGCTGTCTAATAAAAATTGTAACTGATAACCATTTAGGAAAGGTCATTTCTTTTAATAATTTTGACTTTTTAGAGTCTTTTTAAAAACTTTAAATGTATCCACACACACTAATGTAAGAAAATTAGAAAATACAGTGAGCCACAGTACCTTTTAATAATCACATCTCTTGTTTTGTTTTTTTCTTGTACTGACTGGAGACTCCAGGAAGTGACACTGGATCTGTTTTAGGTCTAAATCTTTTGTTTTGTCTAATACAGGGTCTCACCATGTCTGGGCTAGAATTACACCCTTCCACTTCAGCTTTCCTAATGCTGGAATTAGACATGGTCCACCATGCCCCTTTTTTAGGGTTAAATTTTAAGAAAGGCTGACAACCTCCTTTTCATAACACCAAACCCCAAATAAGGGACCGGGCCACAATGACAGAGAGACCAGAGGAGAAAATCCTTAGTCTTCTTGTTTTCCTATCAGTTTTATCTCCCTAGTGTCCAGATTGAATCCTGGTAAATCATAGTTATAAGATGGAGGAGTGAGTACATGAACATATATTACAGCGATGCTGCTTGATTTTTGTCCCACTGTGGTCTGCTGTAATCCATTTCCTATTGACATGATGTTACTATAGATAGATGGAATGAAATAGCTTGTTTTGTTGGTGAAGAATTTTGATAGTCATAATATTATTTGACTATATTTGGAAAACAAGATTTTTTGTTTTTGAATCCAGGGCTTCACGCATGCTAAGCACATAATATACCACAGAGCTATACCCCTTATCACAAATCAAGATTTTATTGAAAATTAAACAAGTTATACTGGGAAATAATTTTTTTTTCTGTATGAATTAAAAAATGTTTTAAAAAGGGTATTATAGACTGGCATGATGGTGCATGCCTATAGCACTTAGGAAGCTGAGGCAGGAGGATTGACAAGTTTAAGGCTTGCCTGGACTACATATCAAGACCCTGTCTCAGATAAGCAAACAACAAAATACAAAACAAAATGAAAAAGCAATAAAGAGCTATTATATTTATCTCTTATTCTGTGTAATACTATGAGAAAATTTGGACCTTTTAGTATCTTGGTTATATTTTAAATTAACACAAATTTACCATAGTTTATATATTATTTATGCATTTGTTTTTCAAACTTTAATGTTCAGTGCATTAGGAATGTCATTTTCATTTTAAATTACTTGTATTCTTTAATTTTATAGGTCCATTCAAAAACTTGGTGAATTAAATATTGGAATGGATAGCCTTGGTCATGAGGTATCGGTGCTCAACCAGCAGTGTAACGGAAGCAAAAGCAATGGATCTAACAGTTCTTCTATGACTAGTTTTGCTACACCACCCCAAGACACTAGTCAGAGGTTAACACATGATGCATCAAATATTCACACAAGCACTCCTCGTAACCCTGGATCAACAAATCACATTCCTTTTCTTGAGGAGTCACCTTCTGGAAGCCAAATGTAAGTGCTTGACTTTGTAAAATCTGGAAATACTATCTTTGTTTTGTTTAGAGACAGGGCCTTACTATGTAGATTAGGCTAACCTTAAACTCACTGTGTAGCTCAGTCTGACCTCAAATTAGTGACAGTCTTCCTGCCTCAGCCTTCCAAGTGCTGGGATTAATAGGCATGTGCCATCATACCTGGCTCTGGAAATGTTAACTTGTTAATAAATAGAAATGTAGAAAATTGAACTTCTCTTTGGGGTATTATAAAGAGAAGTATTTAGGGCTCACTATCTGCCAAAGACTTCTAAACTGCCTTCATTTATCTACATTTTATTTTACCAACTTCTCAGTCTCTTTATAGTTACATTTTCCTTTTGTTTTTCTTTTTGCTTCCTTACCACCACCAAAGCAATTATGTAAGCAGTTTTATAAGCCAGACATCCTGAAGTTTTAGAGTTTACCTTCTTGATTTTGTTTTTTTTTTTTTTTTTTTTTGCCACTGGCATCTTTCAGCGATCTTAAAACTCAGACTTTCAGGACATAGGAGGATAGTAGAATGATTACAGGAAAATAATTCTGAAAGTTCTGATAATTCTAGCAATTGAGGACTGTATGTTTTTATTAGCCAGAAAACTTTTTACCTTGTGATCATTAGTAAACAAGTGTTAATTTATGCAATGGAAAAAGTTTAGGAATATTTTCTTCTATTGCTCACATAAAGCTCTCTTCATGGTAGTTCATTTAAAAAATGTATAACTGGTTTTTAGCACTTGACTGTTTATAAGAATTAGCCTTTTAATACTACTTTTACTTCAAAACTTATGTTTCTCTAATACTACTTCTTCACTATAGTTGTTTTTTTAATTGTCTTTTTGAGATAGGGTCTCATTATGCAGTTCAGGCTGGTCTTTTTTTTTATTTAAAGAAAAAAAATTAAAACAGAAAGAGGGTAGAAATAATACAAAATTTCAAAAAACAAAACAAAAATAGTAACCAGTAAGAAATCACTAGTCGATAATTACATATTTTCCTCTTAGAAGTAGTTGTTCAAGTTACAAAAGTAAAGCCTACAAAGTGGACATTTAAACAGTGGGACTGCAACCAGTTCTGTTCATATATCCAACAAAAACTTAATAATATGGTTATCAATCCTACACACTTAAACATATATGCAGTTATATCCTTTAGAATACTTTCTTTTCTTCTCTTTTTTTCTTTACAATAGCTATAATCCATTCTCGTAAACTACTTAGAAGTTCTACACATGTATAAGTCTCTACGTGTATACCTAGTCTTTCTGTATTAGAGGGAGAAACAAATCAAAACAAGTCACCAATACAAATTCCTAGAGAAACACAAAATGAAAAGGACATATAAAACCACAATATTAGGTGATCTACAGTAGTTACTATGATATCTTTTGTTATTTTCAATAAAATTGTCTATATTTTCAAATATAGTATAATTAAACTTAGCATTGCATTACACTATTAATAAAAACTAAATGTTGGAGACATTATAGGACTTCAAAGGCAGTTAATAATCAAACCAGAATGGGTATCCTATTGAATCCTGTCATGTTCAGAGTAGTTGCCTCTACTCTCAGACTTGATACTCTCAAGCATACCAGATTCAAATAAAATCAGTCAAGATAAAACAGCAGTATAACCAATCTTCTCTGTCTAATCTCTGCTATGCTGTTTTTCTGTCATTGTTGTTTGTTTACTTTTCTTCTTTATTCCACTGTCTGCCCCTTTCTTTGAGGCTGTTCTGAGTTCAAAAGCTGGTCTTGAGCTCACTTTGTAGAATAGGCTAGCTTTGGATTTGAGGTGATCTGCCTGCCTCAGCTCCTAAATGCTGACATTACAGGTGTGCGCCACCACACCTGGCCACATAATACTTGTTTTGCTTACTCCCAAGCTAGAATTTAAATTTTAAATGTAATATACAATATAAACATCATGGTTCTAAAATAGTATATATATATATATATATATATATATATATATATATATATATACACAAAATAATATAAATATATGTGTGTATGTGTGTATATATATATATATATATATATTTTTTTTTTTTTTTTGTGGTACTGTGGATCAAACTTACCACCTCACGCTTACTGGGTAAGCATTTATGCCACTGAGCTAAATCCCCAGCCCCAGTATTTATTTTAAAAAAAATTTACTTATTTATTTATTTTGGTACCAGGGGTTAAATTCCCGATCTTGCACTTGTGGGTCAGGCACTTAAGCCACTGAGCTAAACCCTTGGCCTGACAGATAGTGTTTAAAATAATCATCTATCCTGAACACTTTGTCCATTTAAAAGATTTCCTGTAAGCTATTTGCAACCCATTTTTGCATTTCTTTTGCTGTAAATTTCCACAGTTCTGAATAACATGCTTCTGCTACCACTGTTATTATCCAGTGATTCCCTACCATTCATCTATCTCCTTTCATAAGTGTGTGTGTGTGTGTGTGTGTGTGTATGCGTGTATGCATGTGTGTGTGTATATTCAAATCAGTATTCAGTATTAATGTTACTGTGGCCTTGTGAATATTATTTACAACTGGGTCATACAGTATAATATGATTTTATTTCCTTCTCATACAACTTCTTATTGTATGGAATTGCCTTTGTTTGGTGTGTAAACATGCTTCATTTTCTTAGTATCTGTTTCTAAAGTCTGCAAATGCCTTGACAGAGGTATAAAATCATGAAACTTCTCTCATAGGAAAAAGAGAAATCCAGTAATTTCTTTATTTCATTTTTTTTTTCTCCTAGAAGAAGTCTTTCCAGGATCACTCTTGCTTCATTTCATATTCATTGCTTCTAGGCCTTTTTATACAGGCCTGGAGAATTCTGAAACTTTCATCACCATCTTTTTCTGGGATTTATTTTATTTCTTCCCTGTTTTGTTTTTAGGATCTCATGTAGTTTACTGAAAAGGGATCTATCAGAGGTAAAATCTGAGCATCTAAAAATGTGTTCACTGTATTTCACACTTGATTTGTTAGTATAGAATTCTAGGATGGAAATTGTCTCTCAGTATTTCAAAAGCATTGCTATAGGATCTTCCAATCTTAGTGGGTTTTTTGTTTATTTGTTTGTTTGTTTGTTTGTTTTACTGGGGATCGAACTCATGACTTTGTGCTTGTCAGGAAGGAACTTGTGTCACTGAACTAAATCCTATAGTGCTTTTTGTTTTGGGGTTTTTATCCCCCTGGTAGTGAGATTGAATGCAGGATTTCATATACACTAGGTAAGTGGTCTGCCGCAGAGCTACTTCTCTCTCACTTACTTTGTGGAAACAGAGTCTCACTAAATTGCTCCGGCTTTAATGTTCTTTTTTTTTTTTTAGTAAGACCCTGTCTCAAAAAGACAAGAAAAAAAAAGTTTATGCTCTTATTTCCAGAATTCATTATTTCCTAATGTCCGTAAGGATTGTATTTTTGGTAGCTTCATTTCCTAAATTGCTTTTCTTCTGTGTTCTTTTTTTTTTTTTTAAGTTTTAATCTCTAATTTTTATTTAGGAGGTTCTCTTCCAGTACCTGGAAATTTTAGACTGTCTAAATGAGTAAGACATTTAAAAAAAGAGAGAAGCTGGGCATGATGGTGCACACTTATAACCCCAGCACTCAGGAGGCTGAGACAGGAGAATCACCTCAGTTCAAGGCCAACCTTGGTCATATAGTCAGTTGAAGACTGGTCCAAACTACATAAACTTACTGGAAGGAAGGTCCTCACAGAGGTTGATTTGTCTACATTTGGACTCACAAAAGTCAAAGTGATTGAGTGGAAATATTATTTTACTAAGAAATCTTCAACTGTCAGTTTCAGTTATTTTTTTCTCTTGGGTCAAATAATTTTCCTCAATAACAGTCTCCATGGTCCAGCTTGGAGAAGCAAACAGTTAAGCATTGCATGTAGGATGCTGGGGCTAAGCAGAAGAGTATTTGACTTCTTACTGTAAAATGTGTGGACTTAATTTTCTTTCCGGAATGGCTTTTCATTTCCTCTTTAAAACTCTCCTTGGTATCACTAAATCCAGGACCTCTTAAATGTTTTGAATAGAGTCAGCGAGAATCATTTGCTAAAAGGGAAACAAAGATTGAAGGAGCCAGGTGTGGTGGCACCTATAATCCCAGCAGTCAGAAGGCTGAGACTGCTAGTTCACAGCCAGCCTGAGCTACATGAGTTCAAGGCCATCCTTTACTACATAGTGAGACTGTGTCTGAAAAAAAAAAAAGTTGAAAAGAGTACATTAATTTAATTTCACTTTGATATTTAGACTGAACTTTATTTGAATTTCTGTTCCCACAGCTCTGCAGAACATTCAGTCACTAAGCCAGCTCTTGGAGATTCCTCAGGAAGTCTTTCACGGTCAAGAGGCGAAGAGGTAATACTGGAGAAGCAGTGTTTATTGTTGACATGTACAATTGCAAATGTTCAGGAATTCTCAATTCAAATAAACCGTTTTTAGAAAAGGACATTATTTTTAATATTGGTAATTACCTGAGGTTAGAGCTCTTACTGAACTAAATGCTTTAGAAAGCATTTCAGATTAATGGCACAACAGTGAGTGGCCATATTAACTGGGATTCTGCACTGTTCTCAGAGCTCTGTGGTTTGTTTAGGTATCTCTGTTGGGCTTTTTAATCAATATATCTGTGTTTCACTTTGGAACCAGGTATCTTTTCCTAATATTTTATTTTTTCTAAATTTAATTCCATAAACAAAGTTGTTTTTTTTTCTTCCAGATGCTTGTAGTGGTCAAACAGGTAACATATATGAAGTCAGTCATTTTCATAAGTGCATAAAAATATTTTTCCCTTGATCAAAGGAATATATAACCCCAGTGTTTATAGTCTTTTAATTTTTAAGAAAAGCTAGAAATGAGAATTCCATGTGAAATTTCCTATTTATAAATAAATGGCTACAAATTTTTAAAAATTTAAAATACTTGAGAATGGCAAATAAAATCATGTGGCTTTTGCTATACAGCAGCCCTTAGTAATTATTAATGTGCTGCAGGCCATACAGTCATTCCTCTGCCTTACCGTTACCTTCTCCATGCTATTCACTTCCTTCTATATGAATTGTAGACTTTCTGCCAGGGATTTAGCTCAGTGGCATAAGTGCCTGCCTGCCAAGTGTGAGGTCACAAGTTCAATCCCAGGTATCAAAAAAAAAAAAAATGTAGAATTTCTAGTCAAATAAATGTATACGAATACCAGACTTCAGTTATATAGCAAAAACATAGTGTAATAACACTTGCACTCTTCCAGTGAGGATGTATTGAGTGGATGCATAAGAGCTTAGGTAGGGCAGGGCAAGGTGGCATCTGCCTACATTCTCAGCACTTTGGGAGCTTGAGGCAGAAGGATCATGTATTTGAGCACAGACTTGTCTCCAAATAAAAAAAGGACTGGGGATGTAGCTCAGTGCAGAGGCTGTAGGATCAATTTCCAGCACCACAGAACAAAACAATAAGAAAACACAAATGCTACAATTTGGGTAATGAGAGACATAGTCTTTTTTTGGTAGGGGATTCGAACTCAGGACCTCACCCTTGCCAAGCAGGTGCTTGTGCCGCTGAGCTAAACTCCCAGCCCCTGAGAGGCACAGTCTCTTCATTAATACAGTTATGATGATCCTATCCTCTTGAGATACAACCAGAACTAAGTGATTTGCTTTGTGTGTGCACTTGACATTTATACTTCCTACAGACAGGATTTGGTTGAGTGTGTTAACCGCACCCTGTCCGGAGTTCCTTATTCCAGGTCCAGTCAGCTTTCAAGTGACACTAATAGCAGGAGTTGCCTGAGTTTTCATATAGAACTGTTTCAACTTGCCTCTTAAAAGATAGCTGTGAACAGATAGTTCAAAATAAGCATGAAACTCAACATGAACTTCTGATTAAAATCACGTTCATAGTTTTAAAGAAGCATTTTATAATTTCAGTTTGAAATAAAGTGTTCATTGCTGGAGATGACAGTAAACTTTCTTTTTTAACCTTAAGTGGTTGACTAGTCCTTCCTTCCTTTCTCCTTCTCCTCCCTCCCTTCTTTCCTTTCTTTTCTTTCTTTCTTTAATGCAGACATCTCACTTTGTTGCCCAGGCTGATGTAGAATATCCTCCTGCCTCAGCCTACAACTAATAGCTCAGCTACATTCTCTTCTAAACATAAATGATGCTCTGTTGTTTTTGTTAGAACATCTATATATGTGAGCTACTTTTCCCTGTCAGTTAAAGAGAACTTAAGGGAATGCATGTTTAATCTTATGTTTTGTTTTAATTAAGAAAAACTTGAATGTTTGTGAACTTTGACTTTGGTTTAGTGATGATTAACGAAAAACAGAAACATTAGGGTTAGTTTGGATTTGTTATGTAAAATATTATAGGTAATAAATGCGAAGTGACCAAACAGGAATAATACAGTTTAAATGAATTTAGAACAGGATAAAAATGAATGTTTCTAAATTCATTTTTTTCATAGGATGACTTTTATATTCATTCTTCCCGTAGGATGACAAATCAAAAAAGCAGTTTGTTTGTATTAATACCCTAGAAGATACACAAGCTGTTAGAGCAGTGGCTTTTCATCCAGGTGGTAGTTTATATGCTGTTGGTTCAAATTCAAAAACTCTGAGAGTATGTGCCTATCCAGAAGTAATTGATCCAAGGTAAGAATAGATGGTTTGTATTGCCATTCTTGCCTTAGTTTTAGAATTAGCCTTTTTTGGAATTAGATTTAGTTGTGTTTCAATTCTTCCTTTCTTTGAGCTTTATTTTTTATTTTTAATACTTAGGAAATATACATAAGTCATCAATTTTATGATTTTTCCCCCATAAAAATTTTCGAGATTTAGTACTTTAGTTTTCCTTATTTCTATAACTATATATTTTGTTTTTCATTTGAAAATTTCTTACATTCCAATTCAATTGTCTAAGATAAAAGCAAAGTAAGACTGGTTACAAAACACGTATTTCTTATAATAGCTTTAGAGGCCTGTGTGAAATTGGTGATATTTGACCAACAAAAATTAAAATTTCATTTGATTACTGTAACTGATTTAACCTTCTTGTTTTAACAGGTTATGGGATTTGGAAATAAGGCATATATCTTTAAATGATATATGTCTTATGATAAAAATAAGCTGGGCATGGTGGTGTACACCTGTAATCCCAGCACTTGGGAGGTTAAGGCAGGAGTAGCACAAGTTCCAGGCCATTCTGGACTACACAGACTACAAAAAAGACATGTTTATTATTAATGATAACTCAGTGGTAGAGTGCTTGCCTAGGATGCACTGAAAAAAATTATTTGTTTATTTGTGTATTTATTTGTTTAAAATAAAGGGCTAAGGGTGTTGTTTAGTGGTCAAGCAGTTGCCTAGCATGCACAAGGCCCTGGGTTCAATCCCCAGTACTGGGGGAAAAAAGAAAAAAGATCCATGTGCTATTTGGTAGATTTTGTGATGAGTGAAATGAATGCCACTAAAGGAGTAGTTTTCAAACCAAAGGCAACACACACAAAAACTATAAACTATAAACTTTAAAAGTGCTACATGTAAAATGTATGTTTTAACTTTAAAAAAAAACTACTCAAGACATTATCTAGTCTAAGGAACAGAGGCATAGGATTTTTCATTGATTTGCACTTTATACAAAAGCTGTCTTTATGTCTAAAACCAGTAATTTTGACTTTTAGACAAAGGTATTTAAAGATTGGAAAGGGAATAACAGGACCTGTTAGGTCATAGTGTTATTAGTACTCATTATGTATTAAGCAGAAATACATGAGCGAGAAAAGGCAGAATTCTAGATCAGAGAGTGGAAAATAGCAGCAATGATCAAGGCAGTGGCAAAGACTTGCAAGTGTAGAGTTAACTTGATTTTAGGTTAGCCATTTATCAACTTTTTGTTTCTTATGCTGGTATAGATGTTTCTAGACTATGCAAAAACTGGCTTTTATGAAGGTGCATTTACTTTGTAAGTATCTGTTGAACTTGTGCTAGGTTTGGGGGCTAGTTGTACACAAAACAAACATGTTTATTGACTTTATAGCATTTCTGGTTTAGTGGGGAAAATGAAGGTTATGCCAGTAAAAAGTAAATATGCGATGGTAGGTATTGTGAAGAAAAGTTACAGTGTTCTGTAAGAGTAAATTAGGGTGGGCCAGACATGATGATGCACTCCTGTAATCCCAGCACTGGGGAGGCTGAGGCAGGAGGATCATTGCAAGTTTGAGACCAGCCTGGGCTACAAAGTGAGCTCAAGACCAGCCTGAACTGCATAGGGAGACGCTGTCTCAAAAAGACCAAAAAAAAAAGTAGGGGTGTCAGGAATTTAGATCAGTGACACAGTGCCTGCCTGGCAAACATGAGGTCCTGAGTGAGATTCTTGGTACAAAAAAAAAGAATTAGGGATGAGGTGGGTACAAACTGGACAATCAGAGAAAGGGCTCTTTGAGGAAAAGAAAAGGCATCAGTAAAGTGATGAGTTTGAGTAGAACCTAACCATGTGGAGAGAAGGAAAAGAGAGTAATAGAGAATATGAACACAAGGTGAGAAAGATAGGCTGTGTGTGTGTTCTTGGAGTTTGAATCCAGGGTCTTTGCCCTAAGCTACATTTTCAACCCCTCTTTTTCTGATTTATTTGAGCTACATACCCTTTTTTTTTTTTTTTTTAATTTTTGAGAAAATTTTTCCTTTTGCTAAGTTGTCCAGGATGGGCTTGAATTTGCGACCCTCCCGTCTCAGTCTCCCAGAGTGCTGCAATTACAGGCATGTACCACCACACCCAGCTGGAAGTTTGGCTTTTTGAGGAACTGAAAACATTCAGATTGCTTGGAGTACGGTGAACTAGAATGTAATAAAACCGTAGAGATCTTTAGGTGCTTGGAGAGCTTTTCTGGCAGTCTTGGATTTTATGTTGAAGGCAGTGGGAAGCCGCTGGAAGAGAGCAGAGTGGGTGGTGTGACCTTAAGTGTTTTGAGGTCACTCTGACTGTGGATGGATGGCAATAAAAGCAG
Organism: Hydrochoerus hydrochaeris; assembly: GCA_004027455.1. Classification (NCBI taxonomy): domain Eukaryota; kingdom Metazoa; phylum Chordata; class Mammalia; order Rodentia; family Hydrochaeridae; genus Hydrochoerus; species Hydrochoerus hydrochaeris. The sequence goes on along the minus strand of PVLA01007661.1, from coordinate 8,682 downwards.
TGTTAGGAAAAAGGTAAGAGGGTATTTCAATTGAAGGCTAGTGTGATAGTCCTGGAAAGAGAACAAAATGGATTGTAAAATAAAAGGTAAGTAGGACTTGATGAATTGGCTATGCAGTTGAAAAAAGAATCTTTTGATCTGATCTGTTCTGTAAATCAATATTACATGCTTTTTAGGTAATGAAGATTTATCAATATTTTTGTTACAATTTTGGAAAATTTTCTTAATTATGAAAATTCTTAAATACACAGAAGTGGTGACAAGTATACCAAAAAGTAGTAGTTGTCAAGATTGTCACAGTTGTTTCATTCATCCTAGGTACTAGATTTACTTACTCTTTTATCTTTCAAAATGAATTGCTAGAAACATATACAGTTTCTAACACAGAAATGATTATTTTGTTGTTATATCTAACGTTAAGATGTTTAGTATACAGTAGTGTTTTGAATTACAGGTAAGATGCTCTTCTTCGATTAAGCCAATGTTTGACTGTCACTAAGGCCAGGCTTTCAAGGAACACAGCACCTGGGTGCTTCTACAGCAGAGCCTCTTGTGCAGCCCATACATAGCAGAGCCTCTGGCATCATGCCCATCACTTTTGTTTTCCTCCATATCCTGAGTACCTCGTGTTTATCATCTCCAGCCCCACTCTGTGCCATGCTGCATGCTTAAGCAGTACTTTTCCTACGATGTCTTGTTTTTCCTAAAGAGGCTCACCTTCCTTTATCTTTTTTTTTTTGGTAAAAAATCTTCCTGTCCTTTAAGGTACAGAACTACACTGAACTACAACAATCTTACAATATATGGGTGATTGTGATAACATCTACTTGGCTAGACTTTAGAAAGATCTTGCATTCATTCACTCATTCAGTCCTCATTTTGTTACTGGAGGTTGAATCCAAAACTATAGTGAGCTGTATCTAAGGCTTTTTGTTTTGAGATGGTTTTGCTAAATTGTCCAGGGTGTACTTAATGTTGCACTTCTACTTTAGCTTCCTAGAATTCTGGAATTATAGATATGCACTACCATGCCCATCTACTCATACTAATAGTTTAATAGTGTTTATTGAATTTTTCTAATTTGGAAGCTTTGTTTTCTTTCTTTCCCTTTTTGTTTGAGTTAAAAATCCATGAGAAAAATAGGAGAATTGGAGATTCTTGAAAGTTATACCCTATGTGATCTGAAATAAAAGATTAATGTGATACTGGCTTATAATTTTACTGTTTGGATTTTAAAGATGATTTATACTTATTTTTTTTTATGATTTAAATAGCTGTTAAGAACCTGTTGTCTGGTATTCTTTTTGCTCCCTCTTTCAACAACAACCATAATATAGAATGTTACATTAACTAATTTTAGCAAACAAGAAATTGAAATATCCTTATGTAATCTTTCTTTTCAGTGCACATGACACTCCTAAGCAGCCAGTGGTACGTTTTAAAAGGAATAAACATCATAAAGGATCCATTTACTGTGTGGCCTGGAGTCCTTGTGGACAGTTACTAGCAACAGGATCAAATGACAAATATGTCAAAGTGCTGCCCTTCAATGCAGAGACTTGTAATGCAACAGGTAGGGCCCAGGTACTGTGTATAAGCAGTAGCTAGTCTGATGGTGCATACATTATACTTTCCCCATATTGTATCTCTTTATTGTATTTTATGAAATCTAAGAATATAATCTCTTTTTTTTTATTTTGATTGTTACAATGAGGTCTTACTTTTTTTTTTTTTTTTTTTTTTTGTACCAGGGATCAAACTCATAACCTTGCACTTGCCAGGCAGGTGCTGTGCCACTTAGCTATATCCCTGCTGTGTTACTCTTTTTTTTAGTAAATTCCTACAGGTAGCCAGATGGTATGGTTTCTGAATTTTAGGAAATTCAGAATTTTAGTAATTATCAAAAAAATAACCTTTAGTGATGGAGAATGTAGCTCAGTGATAGAGAGAGGGTTGAGTATTTGCTTAACATTCTGAAAGCCCTGGGTTCCATCCCAGCACAACAAAAATAAATAAATAAATAAATAAGTAAAAACAACAACAGAAACCTCAGGATTGATTAATGGAGTATTTTCTAGAGAATATCTGTCTTCTATTTCATTTTCTTTATAATAAGAGAAAAAAACATACCGCTCTCCTTCAGGGATTATAATAATTTATGTTTTGATTTCCTTAAGTTCTATGCCCTAAATAAAGTGAAGTTTATTGTAATATTAATCTCTAAGTGAAAATATAAACCATATCACTGTACTATTATTCTTGGCCAGTTTTGAAGCAGTTAAACAGTCTCAGGTTACCACAGTAAGTTGAGCAGAATCTTTTTTTTTTTTTTAATTCTTATTGCTGTTTCAGGACCAGATCTGGAGTTTAGTATGCATGATGGGACAATTAGAGACTTGGCATTTATGGAAGGTCCAGAAAGTGGTGGAGCAATTTTAATAAGTGCTGGTGCAGGGGACTGTAACATTTATACAACAGATTGTCAAAGAGGGCAAGGTCTTCATGCTTTGAGTGGACATACTGGTATGTTAAATCAGTTTCAAATATTTTTCTTATTGTTTATTTTGTGATTAACTCACTCCACTTGTTTTGATAAATGGATTTATTTCTTCAAAATGGATCATTTCAAGAAAGAAATTTTTATTTCAGAAATTTAAATTGTGAACTTTAGCTAACAACACAGTAATGATAACTAACACTGATATTTCTATTTGTATTCAAGTCATATATATAGATGTATATCTATACATCTATATATATCTTTACTTTTCATAACCATGTGCTATAGGAAGTTTTATCCCTATTTTAGTACATTAAGAAAGTATGGTTGAAAGAACAAAATAATTTGCTCAATGTCATAAGGTGAGTAAGTAACAATACTAAGCCATGATTCCAAGTCTGCCTCTTTTCATTCCACAAAATAATTTTCTTGTTTTTCCTTCCATGGGAAAGTTGCCACAATTTCAAATAATAATTTTTTCAATACTAAATTTGGTATCCTGACAATTCAGAAAGAGTCTATTTTAATAGAATTACCAAAGAAAGATTTCTTTAAGTGTAGCTTTTTTTCCCCCATTTTTCTTTCTTTTTCTTTTTTTTGGTGCCGGGGATTGAACTCACGACCTCACGTTTGCCAAGCAGGCACTTACACCGCTGAGCTAAACCCCCAGCCCCTTTTCTTTGTTTTTTTAAAAATTTGTATTTGAGTATAATTTTGATGTGCATTTTGCTGAATTTTAATTGTTAATCCATTTGGTAAGCTATAGAAAATCTCTAACAGACAGTATATTTGATCAATTAGACAATTGTTTTCCCAGTGATAAAAGTACTTAGCTTTGTACGTATTGTGGAAAGGTACTTCCTCACAGCAGTGATTGAGTATGTGATCATTTGTAGGGCATATTTTAGCACTTTACACCTGGAGTGGTTGGATGATTGCATCTGGTTCTCAAGACAAGACTGTTAGATTCTGGGATCTTCGAGTACCAAGCTGTGTTCGTGTTGTTGGCACAACATTCCATGGAACTGGTAGGTTTTCCATTATTTTAAGTGAGCTTATGTGGAAAAGAAACTATAAATTAAATTAGCCTACTTCTTCCTCCTGTAATGTAGTGTATATGCTACCAAAGCAAGCACTGTCCTGCAATATGAAGAAAATAGAAATAATGAAATAAATACTTGGCATTTTGTTGATTACTTTTGATTCTTTAGAACATTTTCATCTGTTTCCTTATTTGTAGAAATTTAGTTTAGGAAACCAAGACCCAAGGAGATTAAATATTATGTCCTCAAACCGGTTAACAGGACAACTGTTTTTCTTATTTTTAAAGAGAAAAAAAACCAAACAATTTCAAAATACATTAATTAGTGGGTAATAATGGTTAATACGTTGTGTATTTTTATCTTTAAATTAGGGTCTCAGCTTCAATATCACCTTACCAACATAACAAGGCTTATTTAACTGCCCTAATTTGGAGCTTATCATTTTCTGTCACTAAATTCTTACCACTATTTAAAATAATGTATGTTTTCTTGTAACATCTGGGACTTGTTTTTACTTGCTTTTTTTTTTTGCCCCTACCAGACAGATAATTCCTAAGATTTTTAATTCTTTATTTTTCTCCTCCCAGAATCTGTCTGCCTTGTTCAGACCCTCATTCTCTCATTATTCTATCATGTCTTCCAGTAGTTTCCCTTTTTCTATAATCTTTCCACTTAACTTGATATACATTTTCACTTAGATTAACCCTCCCAAAATTCTGCTTGGGTCATGTCATTCTGTTTGTTAGAAACATTCAGTGATGCTTCACTCTCTGTAGTTAAGCTCAAGCCCTATAGTTTGGACTGACCCTAACCCACCTTTTATATCTCAGCTTCAAGCTATCTTTTATGTTAACTTTTATCAAATCAACATGTTCTGGCCAGACTACGAGAGATACTTGCCTTTATGCTTTTTTACTTCTACTCTAAACATTTTCTCATGTAATTCTTCCTGATCATAATAGTCCCTCTGTCAAAATTTCAAAAAAAGATACATTACATAGATATGTTTGTGTGCATACTTTTATTTACACTGTTTACTGCTTTTACAAGATACAGTTTTTTTTTTTTTTTGGTGTCAAGGATTGAGCTCTTGACCTCATGCTTGCCAGGCAGGTACTTACACTGCTGAGCTAAATCCCTGGCCCCTACAAGATACAATTTAAAATACAATTATAATTTTTATTATTGACCTCTCTTAAGGAGAAAAACTGAATTTTATCCTAACAAGAAAAATTAAATGCTAGGAATAAGATTTTATCAGAGTTGAACTTTAGAAGGCCCACAAACCATTGTCAGTGTTTGGGAATTTTTCATACCCTGCCCCCAAGAAAGATTTTGTGTCCGTGTGAATTAATAAACACCCCCATTGAGAATGCATGGTAGGATTAGAGCTGTAGATTTTGGACTCAGAGCTTATTTTCTGTTCACTTTGGTTTGCTTTAGGACATTTCCTATACTATTGTGTCAAAGCATAATTTGTTACTGAATTTTCTTTGTACTCAACTAGGCTTTAAACTGGACACTTAAGGAGTAAAAACACTGCATTGGCATTCCTCATCTATTGCACTATTGATAGTGCTGTTCTGACGGTTCTTTCAAATGACAAAACATGGACTTCTTATTCCTTACAAAATCTTGCTTTGTCTCTTGTCCCAAAAAAAGAACAGTGTTTATTGATTGACTGTTAATTCAGAGTTTTTCATAACTGCAAAGTGTTGATAAACTACATTAAATTGTTAGTATGTGACTCATGTTCTTGGGTATGTTTGAGTTTAGATATATTGATTTTCTATATTGAAACTTTTATTGCTCTACTACAGGTAGTGCAGTGGCATCTGTAGCTGTAGATCCCAGTGGCCGTCTTTTAGCCACAGGTCAAGAAGACTCTAGCTGCATGTTGTATGACATAAGAGGAGGAAGAATGGTGCAGAGTTATCACCCTCATTCCAGTGATGTTCGCTCTGTTCGATTCTCTCCTGGAGCTCACTACTTGCTAACAGGCTCTTACGATATGAAAATAAAGGTGACAGACCTACAAGGTGATTGGGATTGACTTCCCTCTTTGTTCTCTCTTGTTCTATTTGGGATCTTTCTTTTTTTGTTAGTCTGGTGTGGTTAACTAATTTTAAAATATTTTATAGTACTTACTAGCAGATTATTGAGAATGGACCAAGAGATACTATAGCAAACTATTAAGTAAACAGTAAATCTTATTTTTATTGTTAATTTATTACAATGAATCTCAGATAAATGATGGATTTATGTATATATTCTTGTTAGCTTCTTGTTAAAGAAAATAGTATAATCTGTATAATTATGTCTTTGGTATTTAGTTTTATTTTTAAATATTCCTTAAGCAAATATTTATTGTGTATCAACTAGGTACAGATAGAAAAATGAGCAAAACAGTTCACTCCTTCCTTAAGGAAGCTTATATTTTAGAGTAAGTCAATAAACTATGTAATTTTAGGTATTAGCCTGTAGTATTAAAAATTTTGCCATAAAAGCCAGGCAGGGTGGTGCATGCCTGTAATCCCAGAACCCAGGAGGCTGAGGTAGGAAGATCACAGCAAGTTTGACACCTGCCTGGGCTACAAAGTGAGTTCAAGGTCTGCATAGCAAGACCTTGTCTCAAAACAACACAAACAAAACATTTACCATGGTAGGAGACAGTGACTGGGTGGGAAGCTGAAAGGAAAGCCAGTTGCACAGAGCCCTAAATGATAAAAACAAACAAGCCATGCCAGGATTCTGGAGAAGAGCATAAAAAATATAAAGATGCTGAGGTTAGGAACAACACTTGTGTAGTCATGACAGTGCAAGAAGCCAAGGTGGCTGAACTAAGGGAGAAAGAGACAGAAGGCTACATGTAGGGAGTAAGGGAACAGGAATCAGTGATGATTCCCAGGTTTCTAGCATAAGCGAGATGGCACCATTGTTTGAGATGAGGAAACTGGGTAGGGGAGGAACAGAGTTGGGCAAGAAAAGCAAGAGTTTTGTTTTAGACAAGTTAAACTTAAGATAACTATCAGGCAATCAAGTGAGGTACTGAAGGACTGTATGGATACTAATTTGGATGTCAGTAGAGAAGTCAAAGTTGGAGAAGAAACAGATGTGAACTATAAATCTATAAATGGCCAAAATATAAATGAAATTTTAGACACGGATGCTACATAGGGAACAGGAGAAATTTGCAGCTGACATACTAGAATTCAGTAAACTTGTAAGTCAGGAGGAAAAAGGGAAACCAACGAAGGAAACCAAGATGGAGTGGCACTGGATTCAGAGAGAAGTCAAGTGGAGAGAGTTTCTTAGAGAGAGAGGCAGCAGTGGTGTTACCAACTAATTGCTGTGTATGTTGGAAACATACCTTAGAATTTGTACATGCATCAGGGAAGGAGTGGACTGTTCTGTTCATCTTTCTGTTTGTGCCTAGTTGATACGTAATACATTTGCTTAAGGAATAATTTAAAAATAAAAACTGAAGACATAATTATCTAGATTATACTATTTTAATTTTCAAGAATTTGATAAATTCTACTATCACAATCTATCCCTGTATAAACCTTTCACACAGTGGTATCCTAAAACTACAAAAAGTCTATAAAATCTATGCATACACTAGCTTTGTCTTGTAAACAAGCATCTCTTTTCATTTTTAATTTAGGGGACCTCACTAAGCAGCTTCCTATCATGGTGGTGGGTGAGCACAAGGACAAGGTGATTCAGTGCAGATGGCACACACAGGATCTTTCCTTCCTATCATCTTCTGCAGACAGAACTGTAACCCTCTGGACTTACAGTGGCTAGAGTGCGTCCTGTGTCAGTCTATGCAGTGAAAGCACAGAGACTTAAGACTACTGAATTGTCTACTACAAATCTAAGGAACATGGACTGTCTGAGAGGTGGTTTAGCAGGAGGAGGCCCCTTATTTTCACGTATGCCGTTGATAGGAGGAGGTGTTGGGTGGTGTTATTCTGCAGTGCTTTTAGTCTTCCATGTAAGCTTGTGCTGCTGTGACCTGCTATATGTAGTCTTCTTGCCAAAGTCTGCAGAAGAGCTCTTATGTCGTTGGTGTGCACGCCAAGTCAAGTGGACGATGTGTTTACAGTTTAGTATTAAATGCACTCCTTGGTCTCTGCCTAAATAACAGTTTTATATATACATTGAAACTGAATTATACTTTGTCTCTTATTACATATAATACAACCAAGTTCTTTCCAGATTAAACATAAGTGTTCAGAAATTACTTTGCTCTTTTCACAATCCCCTAATGTATCACTTGGTTTATAGAGGTCAGGATTTGATACATTTCTCAAAATTTACATGGTTGTTTTCACTTAAGTATCATTATAGAGTTAAAAGGTGAATGGAAAACTGCTTCTTGGTTTACTACATGGTAAAGGCCCTTTCTTTTTCCTTAACCCAGGGATGTGGTTATTTTGTCACATGATTTTGTTTTAGGCTAAAAGATAAATGTGTTTGCTTCCAAAACTTGTGTAAATTTCAAAAATTTTTGAATGCAACAAGATACCTCCCTTCTAAATGGTACTGTAGAAACAGAGCAGCAACAGTTATGTGATGCAATATTTGATGGTAGGGTTTTTCTCTTAAAATTAAAGACTTTGCCATAGACCATAGCATGGCTTGAATGCTATGTCTGCATGATAAGTTAAATTTTGCACTCCAGAAGCTTATTTGAATTTTTCTTGCACTGTTTGTGTAATGCAGAATTATTTTATTTCTATGGCATTATAGAGTCTAACATTTATGTATCTTTATTTTCATATTGTACAGTAATTTTCTTTAAATTATTAAATAGACTATTTTATTTATTTCAACTGCAGTTGTTTTCTAATTTTTGAACTGTCTGTGTACTGTATGTAGCAAGCATTTTTAATCTTGTACACAAGTGAAAAGGGTTTTAGAAATGTAACTGTGCTTTTATTTCAATAAAGACCTCTTGACATGTAAGACTATATATCTTTTTCTTGGAGTCTAAGGTTTTCAATTTAGAATCTAATTTTTCCAGTTTACTTGGAGGAAGTGTATCCAGTGGATGAGTCTCTATTTCTTACATTTTTTTCTAAAGTTCTTTAGCTTCTTCCCTTCTCTCCTCTCCTCTCCTCTCCTCTCCTC
>PVLA01007660.1:0-101387 GCA_004027455.1 Hydrochoerus hydrochaeris | reverse complement strand
AAACTCCATTGAAAGCTGGCAAAACTTCTTAAAAGAAACTAAAGACAGACTTTTAAAACTTAAAGATAGGTTTGCAATGTATGATTGCAAAAGGAAGGATCTCTTAAAAATAACAAGGAACCAGGAAGTAATGATACAAAGGCTAAAAGATGATAAGAAGATTTATAACTTAAGAATAAAAAATGTGAATGAAGAATCAGGGACAAATACAAATGAAATAAAAAGGCTATTCACAGAAACAATTAAGGAAAACTTCCCAAGCATAGGAAATGGAAGTGATGTTCAGATATATGAGGCATACAGAACTCCAGCCAGCTACAACTAAAACAGATCTACACCCAGGCATAAAACAGTCAGGATCCCAGAAATCCATCACAAGAACAGAATATTAAAAGCAGTCAGAAAAAAGAAACAGATGACCTATAAAGGAAAACTCATCAAAATCACAGCAGACTTCTCAATGCAATCAAATCAAGAAAAGCTTCGAGTAAAATATTCCAAGCCCTGAAAGAAAATAACCTCCAACTCAGACTGATGTACCCTGCAAAACTGTCTCTCAAAATTAATGGAGAGACAAGATATTTCCATGACAAAGAGGAACTGGGGGAGTTCGTGACCACCAATCCAACCCTGCAAAGAACACTGAAGGATATTCTAGAGAGAGAGAAGAAAATCACAAGGATTCCAGGAACAATGGCAGAAAGGCCTCAAAGAAAGGGGCAGACAGTGGAATGAAGGAGAAAAGTAAACAACAATGACAGAAAAATAGCATAGCAGAGATGAAGCAGAGAAGATTGGCTATATTGCTGTTTTGTCTTGACTGATTTTATTCGAATCCAGTATGTTTGAGAGTGTCAAGTCTGAGAGAAGGGGCAACTACTCTGGTGATGACAGGATTCAATAGGATACCCATTCTGGTTTGATTATTAACTGCCTTTGAAGTCCTATAATGTCTCCAATGTTCAGTTTTTATTAATAGTGCTATGTACCACTAAGTTTAATTATACTATGCCTGATGATATAGACTATTTTATTGCAAATAACAGGAGACATCACGGTGACAACCACAGATCACCTAGTACTATGGTTTTGCATGTCCTTCTCATTTCATGTTTCTCTAGGAATTTGTACTGTTGACTTGTTTTGGTTTGTTTTTCCCTCTAATACAGAAAGGCTAGGTATGCATGTAGAGACTTATACATGTGTAGAACTTCTAAACAGTTTACGAGAATTGTTAAAAAAAAGAGAGAGGAAAGGAAAGTATTCTGAAGATATAACTGCATGTATGTTTGAGTGTGTAGGATAGTTAACCATAATACTAAGTTTTTTGTTGGATAGATGAACAGAGCTGATTGCAGTCTCACTGTTTAAATGTCTTTTGTTTGCTTTACTTTTGTAACTCGAACAACTACTTCTAAAAGGAAAACATGTAATTGTCAACTAGTGAGTTCTTACTGGTTTTTGTTTTTGTTTTTGCTTTTGAAATTTTGTATTATTTCTATCCTCTTTCTGTTTCATTTTTTCCCTCTAAAAAAAAAAAAGAAAAAAAAAGAAAATCATTTATTTCCTTCTGCTTGCTGAATGGTATTTTAAGGTAATTCTTGATCTGCAATTGAACCTGGTTAGCAATTAAATATGGGCTTCTTGCTTCTTCTCAGGACTGAACTCATTTAGGCAGTAAGACAATTTTAATTTCATGTATAGAAAGTTCTTGTGTAGAAATATCTACTGTAAAACAGTTGTATTCTGAAGTTATCAAATGACATTAAATGGAGAGATTAAAGATTTGGGGGTGATTATTTTATACTCCTATAGTGAATTAACTTTTTTGTCCTTGTACCAAACACATTATAATTCTTCAGATATATTTTCTTTGCTCCCCAAATAGCAATAAACAAAGTTTCACATTCCACTTACATAACATAATACCAAATCTTTTGTAGGGCTCCCTCTCCAAGTAATTTTAAGAGTCTCAGTGATCATACACACATATTCCACAAATCTGTGCAGGTTGCTGCATATGCATTGCCAATTTAGGTAACTGACCCACAGAATTCTACTGCCGTGTTATGTTGTTCAGTAAAACTTACTGAAGACAGGACCATTATAAAGCAAAATGGAAAAAGAAAACTTAAGATTGTATGTCAGTTATTTCTACTCCTAGAAACAATCAGCCATTTCTCTTCACTGGAAACTTCTCAACAGGTCTTTTATCTAATTACTATTACAACTTGTGGTTACCTGCTTATTTTCCATAGACAGAATCATTCCCCAAAGAGACCTTCAGCCGCTATTGCTCCTCTATTTAATTGACCAGAAATCATAAAATTTTCAGAGATACCATTCTGTTAACAAAATAGTCAAGTTCTTCTATCACAGAATAGCTGAAAATTTTTATTCCTCACTTTTATATTTCAGAATGGCATTTTTTATTTACCTGGGGATTACTTGAAGGAAAATTAGAATTTTTCCTAAAAGAAAAGTGCAATCTTGGCCCAAAGATAAATTTTGCCTCTACCCTTACAACAACAAAGAAAACCAGTAATAGCTATGAAACAGTAACCTGTTAGTTTGAGTGGATGAATTATAGCTATAAAATAGATTCAGAAAAAAAATGTTTCAAATGAATATAGCACGAAAGTTTATTCAACTCCATTTTCTGTAAAGCTACAAAATGCACACTGAAGTGTGTTGGTTTGTATTTCTGACCAGCAATTTAATTGCTAAGCACAGGAATCGACCATCTCCCACACCATGCCACAGTAGTGGTATTGGTGATGGCAGAAGTGACTGAAGAAGAGGAAATCCTTCTGCCTGGCCAGATGGCCTCACTCCTGGTGGTGTTCACAATGTACAAGGGGCTCCATTACTTTTTTCTCTCCATCCTGTTGCTTCTTTGCCCCAGAGGTAGAGGTGGTTGTAGGAAATGTGCAATAAAGTACAGAAAATAAAGTCTAATTTTCTTGCCAAAAGAATAGGAAATAAGAAGGATGAATACTGGGAGTTGGAAGGCACTGGGGACATATTCCAAGGAGGATGGAGCTAAAACATATTACTCTGTAGATATGTGTATGAACTTTTGGGTTCAGTTTAAAACTGGGAATATATAGATCTAACCTCACACAGCAAAGTGAAGTTAGAATTTATATTCACACTGATATTTACCAGAGGGATCTGTATTTCAAGACCCTCAAAGGATGCTTGACACCGTGGATAATACCAAATGCTATATATATTATATAGTTGTTTTTCCCCTGCAAGTATACATATGATAAAGTCCAATGTATAAATTAGGAATAGTAAGAGATTAATAATTACAGTAAAATAGAACAATCATAATAATATGCCACAATAAGACTTCTGTGAATATTTTTTCTCTCACACACATGCAAACAGTCTCTTTCTATCAAAGACTGCTGCTGAATCTATGTAGACATCTCTTTCTTGTGGTAACTGGCTTGATGTCACTCATTTCAAGAGATACACTGGTTAAAATGTTCACATAGGCCCAAAAATGTTCTGGTTGTACATACTGCCATCAGCTGGAGCATGTTTTATATTTATGTCTTCCTCTCACAAATTTAAAACCTTTTCTATCTTAATTAAGCACTTATCACACAACATGGCCACAGCATTTGCAGTGTGAGGTGCAACAGCAAAACTACTTAGAATTTTTTGGTCCTTCTTCACAATTTTATAGATACATTTGCTCTTACAGCAGGTCTTAGTGACTTCTTCTTTCCTTATTAGGTCAATAATTTTCACCTTTTCATATTACAAAAGCACTTTATGGCCTCTCTGTAGTATATCTGAGGTGCCAACATCAATGCTTTTGTACTCTGAAACAATTATTAAGTAAAAATTAAAAGTTACTTAAATATAAGCACTGAAACACTGCCATGATTAATCTGGTGACCAAGATGACTGCCAAATGATTGAAAGATATAGCATTAATCCTAATCAAAACAAAGCAGAGTTTGGCTCTACAGTTGCTTCTAGAGAAAAAGAAACTTTCATTTTTTTTATATATTAATATAAAGTGCATATATATTATATATTATTACATGTTAATTTGAACATTTATATATGCAGAATAAAATATCAGTAGATTTTATATAACTTTATAATTAAAGAATTTGCAAATATAACTTGTAATTTGCAAATTAACTATTCTTTAAAATTACAAAGTGATACCAATACAGAAGTATGAATTAAGTAAAGTGTACTTTCTGCTTCCCCCATACATTGTGTTTCTGTGATTTTTCCCCCTCATTCCCATATCCTTTATTATACATATACTACTGATACAGGAGCCCTTAGTCACATTTGGTTATTCAAACTTTAATTCAAGTTAAATAAAAATTAACCATTCCATTTTTTCTGTCTTACTAGCCATATTTTAAGTACTAAATACATAAAAGATGACTGATAACTTCTACACCGAACAATAAAAACTTAGAACATTTTCGTTACTGGAGAAAGCACTGATGGACACGGCTAGTCTAGACTCTTAGAGTCTTTTGCATTCATCTGTCTAGCTGAGATTCTCCCTGCCCGGCCAGTGATTCCCAAGCACCTCTCCGTGCTTTTTTTCCTTCTACTTTTATGCTCATCCCTTCCCTGAACTGTATGACGCCCCACTGAAAGTAGCACTTTTTAATGTCTTTCTTCAGACTTTCTTCTCAAATTAAATAACTTGATAAACTAGTCCTGCTTAAGCAGCTTGTGAATTCAGAGATAATACCTTCCTTCTCCAAAGTAATACATCTATGTTTTAACTCAAAACTTCTAGAGACATCATGCATTTACACAAATGATCAACTTTCAAAGACAGCAAAGTTTGCCTCAGAAGAAAGCCACATACCATACACATTGTCCTGGATTCTGGATTCAGCTGGTTGCTTCCACATAATGATACTAATTTTCTGTGCATAAAAATTTTTATCTAACTAAATTAACCTATATCATCACAAGAAAAAGAATCACACTGTGAGTGTCTCTAGTGTGGTTTTTTGGATTTTAATTATTTTATTGTTCGTCAAAGTAATCTATGCACATTGCTTTAATAGTTAAGTAATCCTAAAAGGTTTAAAAGATAAAAACTATTCAGCCTTCCCTCTCCAAAGGCTACCACTTCCATATGATTCTATACCCAAATAAGTATGTATGAACATATGAATGTATATAAAATAGATATCTATTTATATGAGTGGTATACTATGAATATTAATTATATTATATTATACTATACTATAGTCTATTATTATATTAATTATATATTATATTCTATTATTATATATTATATTAATATAATTTATATTAATTATATTATTTATAAATTAATTACATATTAGTTCTGTACTAATTATATATTATATTAATTATATATATACAAATACAGTGCTTAACACTTTATATTGACATTACTTAAAAACACTTGTAATGGAAAATTTCAAACATATAAAAGTTAGAGTAGCATGATAAACTCCCATCACTTCACTCATTGTTAGTAATACATAGCCATTCCCATTTTTATCTATGCATCTATCCATTTGGCTACCCACCCACTTCAACTGTATTATTGCAAAGCAATACAAGATAGTATATTACTTTAACTATAAATACCTTACTGAATATACATTGCTAAAAATGTCTTTTTAATATATATATAATCAAAATAGCATTATTACACATCCAAATGCAGTAATTATTTCTAAATGCCCAGTTGTGTGTGATATTTTTCTGTCTCATAATTCTTCATTACAGTTACTTTAGATGAATTGAGATGCAAACCAGGTAGAAGGGCTAGTAGCCTGGATAAGATATAAGGAACAGAAAGAGACTCGTCACTTGCTTGCTTTGTTACCTGTCTGCTATGAACTGTTTCTCTTCTGTGAGACCCCTCTTCCATGTGCCACCCTACTTTGGAGACAGCTGATTATGGATGGAAACTTCTACAAACCGTGACCTAAATAAATCTTTTTTTTCCCCCTAGTTTTGGGTGTCCAGCATTTTGTCTCAGTAACAAGAAAAGTAGCTAACACAGTAACACTACTGTATTTCAGCACTTTTATCTCTTTTTGGATGGAGTTTAAATTGGAATTTGATTTACTTGTAAGTCCATAGAATTCTGTATATTAAGAGTGATGTCCAGTCTTTGTACTTCTAGTAAAGTAACCATGTCACACTTAACTTCTCATTTCCCCAACACTAATAATAATATCTTCAGATGTGCTTGTAAGGTGGTCATAAGAAGCAGATGAAGTATATGAATGCACTTTACAACATACAAAGCAAAATTCTAGGTATTATTTCAGTAAGCAAAAATTTAAAACAATAGATAATATTACATAATCCTTACTCATATGTGAGTTTTGATGCTAAGTAATTTGTATTATGCACCATGACATCTATTCTTCAATTAAAAAAAACAGTGAAGTCATTTCTCTTGGTGGATGAACAACTATAGGATTTTAAAACATTAATATTTTTTTATCAAGGAAACATAGTTGTGGAATGGAGCCAAAATTAAATCTAGGCTTATGTGATTTCTTAATCTTTGTTATTCAAAAGCAAAGATTCTTACAAATAATGCTACTTTGTATGGTTGAAATACAAATTTAATGACAAGTAATTTAATTCTCGAATTCTCAGTCAGACTACATAAACTAGAGGAATCTAGCATACTTTCATTTCCTTCTTTTGTAGCCTCCTGCAAAATACAAGATGTATGTTTGCTCCTGCAATGTGACTTTGCATTCTTCTCTGTTACCATTCTTTTCTGTTGGTCTGTGTGGACAATATTAATGGTCTATCTTGCTCACTGATTCTGCTTGGGCTCAGCTAGTGGGTGTTGCAAGCCAACATATCTGTCTTTTGCTTAAGCTTATAAGAAATTTCAATAAAATATGCTTAAACTTGCAGTATTGTCTGGGAGCCACACAACCTATCTTCTCTTTTCCACTTTTCCTTTTTTATTATTATCCCTCTTTAAAACACACTTTCAGAAATGTAATTGGCATAATTAACAAATTATGATTTTTTAAAAAAATAAATATCAAAATAATCCTAATTTTTTTAAAATTCTGTACTTCTCAGTTATACTTAGAGATATGGCTTAACTATAAATGCAATTAAAGAGGTATGTTTTGCTAACATAAGATATATCTTACATAGAGTAAAAGAAGCTATCATTTACTCTTTCTGGTCAAGCCAGATCTGTCTGATGGACAGAAAGGACCTTTCCAATTTCATCTGCAAGAGAAGCTAAAGACTGCTGGATCTCACCAAGCTTTCTTCAGTTGAAGGGAGGGTGAACTCTAAGAAGTGAATAGTGATATCTTCTGCTGGATCCCTTCATGAACTCATGATGGTAGGGAGGAGAAGTGGATATTAGATGTATATGTAATATAAACAATACCCAAAAGTATCATTTTTCACTAACAGTTCTATAAGACTTTGGAGCAAAGAAGTCCTACTTGGAGACATTCTGACCAAGAGATATTTAAAGTGCAAGACATTTTTCATCATCAACTCATAACAGAATAAGGAAGCCACAAGACCAGGAACAAACAGAAGCTACTCTATGGTAACTGAATGTGACTCATTGACTGGTATTTCAGCAGCCTGTGTATGGGTCAACACATTGGGAGTTGAGGGATATGTTAGATTAATAGAGCCCTATCTCATTAAGTGAGACACGAGAAAATGAAACTCAAGTTATTTAAATAAAGATTCTTCTACTAGTATGAAGTATTAAAATATGGAATAACTTGCCAAGAGAATACTGTCTCTGATATAAAAGAGGCATATCCTCATAGCTAACACAGCACTGGCACAGATAGAGTGGGCTCTTACTAAGTATTTGCTGAATGCAAATTTGGCTTGTCTTACTAAAACTTTCCATTCTCAAAATCTGAGGAAGTACAGAAAATGAAACTGCTTAATTTTTCAATATGTTATATTGACTCAATTCCAAACAACAACGAAGAACTATTTAGCGGATACTAAAAAATGGTGAACACACCTCAGAGAAATAGTTGATTCCAGGGTTATGGAAAGGTAAAAACATAAGAAGAGCTTAAAATACTTTGCATTGTTGGAAAATTAAGCATGGTCAAGAATGTTGAAAAGGCACAAGAGCTTCAAAGCATTAGTGTTTGAAAACAATTTAACTATAAGTTAATGTTTGAAAACAAGTTAACAGTAAGTTAAATAATAGTAATACTGTTTTATAATCCTACCATAAAATTGACATATATAAATCTATTTTAATATATAAACAAATGACTGAAAAGTAAATAAATGGTACAGAAAATGCAGCTCTTCCTAATGATAGTGTTTCAATTAATAAATTGAAAATAACCATTGGACTAGCAATAGTGATAATTGTTATATGTAAGGCCCACAACCAGATACTAGGACAGGAGGAAATTTAAGTAAATACAGATTTGTGCATATTCTAGAAGTATCTCCTGTAAAATTGAGTAATAAAAGAGGAAAATAGTACCCTTATGATAGAGATTCTGGCACAGATTATCTACAAAGTTAACATAATATAATACATACTGATATAGTACAATAATATTATATACAATAGTACTATATATATAATATATGCATATATTAGTATTATATACACAATAAATTATGTGCAATAGTATTATATACATATAGCCACCTTAATATGCAAAGCTGAGAAGAGGCATCATATCTGTGGTACCCATTACAATAAACAAAAACCTCAATCTAATCATGACAATTTGAGGGATATTCTACCAAAATAACTAACTAGTAATCTTCTACATGCCAAGGAAAAACTGAGGAATTGTCACAAATGGAAGAAAATAAGGAAATATGACACATTCAGCACTCACCTCACAACACAATATAGAACATTTCTAATGCCACAAATATGCCAGAAGTATGAGAGATTTTCCAAATGTTTTTCTATCAACTAAATGTTCTAAACCCAATCCTTTCATAATACATGTGTATTTGAAATCCAGTCCCACATATTGAGGACTCAGTTCCACAAACTGCTCCTACTTCAGTTGATGCTTCCAATAGTAGGCTGTCACCTATACTTCTTTCAATCCTCTCTTCAGTTGTGCTGTCCTCCAGCTAACTTCACAGATTTAGCAACCTGACTTCTCTTCAAGTCCTGTCTTTTAGGTATTTTACCAAGACTTCATTATATAAGTATGATTTATTGCATTATTGAAAATTTTGTGATCAACTCAACCTTTGGACCCTTTCCTGAAAATTAGGGATGGGACTGAAAAAGTTACTTCTTAGGAAAGAAGATATTCCTATCACCCATAAGATTAAAAGAGACTTAGTAACTGTTTGTCCGATTCTCCCAACATCCAGGCAATTACAAAGATTTCAGGAATTCTTTGTCAGGAGATGGGGTCAAGGACCAAATATTTGTATATAATTTTTACTTGTAAGTCATCCATTATTGGCTCGATGTCAGGAACCAGGGGCAGAAACTGAAATACATATTTTTACTATACATTATATACCAACTGCACTAGTTTGTACTCTCATCTTCCTCTTGACTAATGATTTTTCCTACATGAGTTTTCTGAACTCCAACAAATCCTAAATTGATATCACAACAATTACTTTCCTAAAACGGGAATCTAATCATTTCCCTCTTCTATTTATAAACTTTCAAGATTATTTGAAGATAAACCCAAATTCCTTAGCATACCATACAATATCCATTGCTATTTAGTCACTACTAAATGCAATAAGCATTTGTGATGGACAAAAAGGCCTTAATGGGAAAACTAGAGAAACTCATATAAATCCTATAGTTTTGCTGTAAGTAATGCAATTGTTATTAATAATTTTGTTATTAGTATTTCAATTTCAAGGTCAATTTCTTAGTTTCTATAATTACAACATGATTATATAAGATGTTAATAAAGGTATAATGAACTCACTAGACTATTTCTTTTGACTCTTTTGTAGGTCTAGAATGATCTCAAGATAAAGAAATTTTTAAAATATGACTGCATCTCAAAATTCTTAGAACAGTAGGAGTAAAACACTAGGAAAAACCAGCACACTCACTAATCATTAGGCAACTGTTCCACAAAAATTCAGAGAAAACACAGACATTATCTCACATCCAAAGATCTTACAGGGAAAATTATTCAAGAGAAATTAGTGGACACTAATGTAAATAGCAAAACCAGCTTCTGAATAACCTTCTTGCCTCTTTCTTTCTAATTAGTCATCTAACCCTATAAGTTTTAACCCTTCCTTTCAACTACCCTGCAATACACTGGTTGGTACTCTCATTTCTCCTAATTATTTTTCCTCCACAAGTTTTCTGAAGTCTAACTTATCCTAAATTCATATCACCAACGTTTTCCTAAAATCAGAATCTAATCATTTCTCTCATCTGTTCATGCTTTCAAGATTATTTTATTTGGGATTAATCCAAATTCCTTAGCATAATGTACAATATCCCTTTCTATTCATCCTTTCCTAAATTATGTTTCTGTTTGAAAACAGCAACACTGAAACAACATCCAGGAGGCAGATTTATTTATTGTCAGGTAAGAGGCCGATTTAGTTATTGTCAGGTAGGCACTGACAAGGAATGAATTTTTCCTCAAAATGTCAGGCTTGATCTCTGGTTGTCTAGGGTTTGTATGGAATATAAGCAAACAGAAAGTACAGAGACAGAATGGCTTGTCAATTGGGGATTAGTTCTTATAATACCCAAGTAGTGACCAGTTATGTATCACAATGACCAGCTGTTTCTAAGAAACAAATGTAACAAGATCTATAACCAGAACTATTACCAAGGCAACTAACAAACTGAAATATACTGACTAGGGGGAGTGAACATTTTCTGCTACCTCCCCGCCCCTTTTAGTTTCCCTGGCAAATCTTTGCTGGGCATGTTACATGTGAGACAGAACCTAACTGGAAGCAACAACTTTGGGGCTGTCAGTGGTCCCAGTCTGTGCCCTAGCCAAGATCCCCAAGACTGAAAATTCCTACTAAGAATTTGTGGTTTGTTTCTCTTATTATACAATTTCTCCCTAAATTGACTCTGACAAGGAGTGAAGGAGTTAATCTGATCTAGGAGAGTGTCCAATGTGATTCTCTCATGTCAGTCATCTACAGAGCTAAGGAAAAGCAAGGACTGGGATAAGAATCCTGAAAAGACACAAAAATCAAGGGGAATAGGTATGGAGCAATACTATGAGTGGTGTCCTTAGGTTTGAGCAGTGCATGAACTGGTCAGCATCCAGAGTGACCAGAGCTGGGCTTTCAATGCCCCATCTCTTCAGAGTGATCTGTCTGGTTCAGGTAAATTTTCCAGTGGATCTAAATCTGGATTTCTGAAACTTGTAGAGGTAGTTAATATGTACTGCGATTATATGTGTACAGGAGTCCCTACAGATATAACTGGTCTTTTAACTAAACATTTATGGAGCTAGTTACAAGCTGTTTCTGTTTCTGTATTTTTTCAACACTTTTAGGACTTTGTGGCCTATATGTTGTGCAGTTCTTCCAGTTTTGAATTATCTCTGCTACAAATGTGGCCCATTATCACTGCCGATGGTCCAGGGTAGGCCATCTCTAGGGATGATTTTTCACAGAGGACTGTACAAACTTTTGTTGTCTTCTTAGAACAGGTAGGGAATGAGTGGTTGGCACTGATGACACAGATGCTGAAACCTGAGCTGGTTGTTGGGGTACAGGTGCCAGTGCTGCAGCTTGATTTTGCAGAACAAATGGTGGGGGCAGGTCTGACTCTGATCTTCTGGAAGTACCCAGTAAAGTTTTTTCTGGCTGGGGTTAATGTTTCAATAAATTGGATCCCTGGAGGGGCTTTGATCTTTGAGCTGGATTATTTTGCATTATTGGTGGCAAGTTTCTAAACAGCAATCAGGAAACATTTTGTTGTACAGATCATCCCTGCAGGAGAATTTTGGCCAAAATAGTTTTGTCTGAGATGAGTACAGCATATTTAGTCTGTTGGACTTTATTCCTAACAGAGATGCTTCCACTCATAAACTGGGGTATATTCAGCATCTGTCATGGAATCTATTTTTTAGAATAGTTCATCCCAGTACAACATGTGGCACCTGGAGAGTTATGTCTCAGCCTAAGATTAGTTTGTCAGCTTTCTTGATCAAGAGGACAGTGGTTTTTAGAGTACCAAGACAAAGGAGAAGAAGCCTTTAGCAATCAGATTGAAGTACTTGCACTCCCGGAAGCTGACAGTCTAAGCAAGCATCATTGTTTTTGTGAATTCAAGTATCCAGATTCTATAGAAGCCAGCAGCTCCAAGAAATTTGAGGAGTTTCTTTCTTGTAATCAGTTTCTGCCAGATCTTGTAACAGAGCTTTTGTGTCTTTCTAGCAGACAGCTTGAGTGTCATTAATCAGAAGTGCTTTTTCAAAGAGAAAACAAGTTTTTGAAACTCTGGAAAGTTAAGTCCAGGTTGGTTAACCACTGAGTCCAGAACTGGGGTCTTTGTGAAGAGGGGCTGGCTGACAGGAACCAACTGAAGGTAGAAAAAGGTATTCTTTACGTCCTGCTAGGTGTACCAGCAGGCTGTGGGTAGCAGGTATCTGAGTCAATGTTTACAGAAGGCAATTGTGCTGGCATTGGCAGCTTACAGATCTTATACTGGCTTTGTAGGGATGAGCGGCATTGCTGTTGGCAGTGAGATCTTGCACAAATGATTAACTCAGTCCTTATATCAGTATCAGAACTATTACTGGGTAACAGTAGTAAATTTTAACATATTGTCGGGCTTTTTGTTCTCTCTCTTTGATGTTTTTGAGAAGCACTCTACCGATTTTTGGTTTCTAGGTGAAGTGACCTTTGGAAAGACCAGGAAACTCATTCACAGGACAGTTCAGTTTTTCCTCAGTCAAAATATGGCACTCAGAAAGAATTTTTGACAGTCATGTCAGGTGGGCATTAGATGACTCCATCTGACTAGGATAGGTATAGCCATGAAGCAGTAGGTATGTGCGGGCGTGTTATGGCTGAATACAGGAAATGGCTAGCTGGAACCAGTCCAGTTGGCTCGAAGTAGATAAGTTGAGAGTGGGGAGTGAAATTGTCAGTATTGGCAGCAACTGTGGCAGCTGATGAGGGTGCCAAGGTGGAATTCTCAGGAAGAATGGGCCTTTTTTTTTTTAACCTTTGAGAATGCAGGCAGCAGTTTAGTTTCATTTTTAACTTTGTAAAAGCCCTTTTTCTTGCAGCTAGTGATGTATGTTGTGTACTCTTGAAAGACGGCACAACAGACAAAGGATAGATGCCCCTCAGAGGGGAAGACCATTCAAATGCCATCCTGTCCATGCCCTTCCTGGGGAGCTAGTTGCAATTTAGCTAAGGAGAGTGTGAGGCCTCTGTTCTGCCATATGTTGATTGCCACAGAACAGCAAGTAAGGGCCCAGTTAGCCACTAAGACTGGTGCTTCCCAGTCTTGGTGCACAGATGGAGTAACCTATTGCTTATGCTATCCTTTCCACCCACTCACATATTCATTCAGCAGGCACTCAGAGGTTAAAATATTCCAAATCCCTTCCCTCTATGGAGGTCCTGACTAATGAGACTTGAGCAGACTCCTTTTCGGCTTGAGTTGAGCAAGCCTGATAGAAATACTAACTGTGGTGCCCCAAGGGGTCTTACTGGAATCAGCCAGGCAAGCAAACACACAGACAGACAGACAGACAGACAGACAGTCCTCCACACTTTGGAGTCCAATATGAGCCATTGTAGCAGAAAGCCAAGGATCCTCCTCCAGACTTCCAATGGGACTCAAGAAATCGTGAGGTTGCACCTTCCCAGCAGAACATGGAGAGGTCCTTGCTCCATCCTCAAGGACAATGAATAGTGACCAAACAGGTCAGCAGTCAGTCTTCCCAGCAGACACACCAGATGCAACAGCAAGAAGAAACACCAAAATGACACCCAGGATTTGGACAGATTTATCTAATATCAGATGGCACTGACTAGGAATCAATTGTTCCTCAATGTCAGGTCTGATCTCTGGTTGTCTAGGGTTTATATGAGATAAGCAAGTAGGAAGTACAGAGACAGAATGGTTTGTCAGTTTGGGATTGGTTCTTACAATATGCATTGCAAAAACCAGTGTTACATCACTGACCAGCCATTTTTAAGAAACGAAAGTAACAGGATCTATAATCAGAACTATTAACAAGGCAACTAACAAACTGAAGTACACTGGAAGGTAGGAGGGGGCATTTTTTGCTACATGTTTACTTCTCCAAAAACTGTTTTGTATCCAGCTTCAGGATTGGCTAGAGTCCAAAATGGATCATCTATTTTGACCTGTGTTCATGTTATTTGTTCTGCAAAGGAACACCAGGTTAGCCAATTTTCTCACCTCCAAACTCTTAATTATTCTCACTGAAATATTATTTGTATTTCAAACAGACTAAAGTGATTCTTTATAGCCTTCCTACCTCTTTACCTGTAAGAATAACAAGTCTGTCATTCTATACTCCTCCAGCACATTGTAAAATACATTTAATAGCATGTACCACAGTTTATGTGCCTTGTGGTAAATAAGCTACATATTTGATCTCTTAACAACATAGAAATCTTTTAATGTTCATGTTTATGATTAATTCACCTAGAAATGCTCAGCCCTAGATTTAAGACCCAGCTCTTTAGTGTTCATCAGCACCACTGATTAGACTGAACTGAATTAAACTATCATATTTGATCCCAAGGAACACAAAGGGAGTATCAGTTAAAGAAAATAGCTACATGTGATCTTGTTGAACCTAAAAGTTCAAAACACTGGGGTGGGAGGTTAAAAGCCAACATTATGGATACACATTAAAATGATACAAAACTACACATATATTTAAAATACAAATAATGAAAATGACCAACGGTTGAAAGCAAAAATTACACTGGCATCAGAAGGGGTCCTAATGGCTAAACCAACTTCAAGAACAATAAGTAAGGGGACAGATAGTAATAATGTCACAGTTGGAAGATGGAACATAGAAATTATTCAATTGTCTTTTTACTCATGTTGTTTTCTAAAGAGGAGAATGATGTTCACTTCATAAGACACAGAAAAATTTTGTTAGAGGAAATGAAGCCAGTTTGCTTCTAAAGCAATGATATCAACAGATTCAATTATTGCAAGATATAAAAACAATTTTCTGGTATGAACAACTTACATAAAATCACTGTCAGTCATTTATCAGAAATTATGAAGGATGAAATTGTGTGAGATCCTGGAAATAGAAAATTTGTAATTAAACCAGAATAAAGAGAAGAGAAGTATATATCTAGAACCAAGAGTGTCTCAGCTCAATATTGAACTCCAACTAAATTACTTATTTGATAAATTGTTTGTCATATATTGCAAAGTTGTGCTGTCCTATATAGCACCCACTACTCATATCTCATTTATATTTGCTTTAAAATTTTAAAAATTTAAAAGTGATTTGCTATGTGCTCACTTCAATGGCATCTATACTAAAAATAATTTGCTGAATTGTGCTATCCGTATTAGCAGTGCTAATGGTTCCCATATTAGACAGCCTATAAAATATTTTCATCACCACAGAAGTTCCACTGGACAGTGCTGTTAAAGACATTAGGAATCAGCATACTTTACTGAGAATGTAATGCCAAATGAGGAAAATATGCATCCTTTCAGAGGGTTGCTATGTCCTTGGAAATATAAGCTAATTAGGTATAGACTATCTCAACTGCAGCAAAACATTCAGCAAGACAAATTTCTTATGAAATTATGGTTGATAAAAGAGAAATATTGGCAAGAGATACAACATAACTACACAATGAACTCTCCTTACAGTGTTGCTTGATAAACTAAAATAGTTTGAGGAAAAATAATCTATTCGCTTACTATAAAATTTCATCATTGACTTTGTCTTGCTCAACATTTATCAATAATTTACCTGGTAAATAAAAGGAATAGTTATTCAGTTTTTGAATAATCAAGTAATTGTGAGATTATGTTATAACTTTTTGAAAGTCAACTTGTTAGGTAAGATAAATCCCAGGTTTTTACAATATTACTCTTTGACTTGCAGTTTACTTCCTCAGGAAACAATCACAAATGTTTGCAAGGATTTAGCTCCATGCATGCTAAGTGTTAAAACCATCAACTGTAACATATTAGCACTGATTACAACTGTACTTCCAGTGACTAATACAAGTCTGCATGCTTTGTAAGTAATGTAAAAATGTATCAAGTACAATGCGAATGAAGTGAGAGAAAAAGGCAAGCCATAAAACAATAAAACAAGCTATATATTATAACTTTTTCAATAAAAGCATATGTACTGTATGTATCCATGCAGAATATACAAATGAGAACAGAGAAGGAGGATAAACAGAAATAGACTAAAATGTTAATGATTTTTATGCCAGGTAATTAATAATCTCACTAATCAATTAAGGACCATTTTTGTTTTCTTCCTTTAGCTCATCTGTACTTTCTAAATACCTATTATCAATAGGTGATTCTTTATCTCAAGAGTAACATTTTGAACAAAGAATAATGGAGAGTATAAATGATAAAATAACAAATACTCAAAAGGCAGAAAACCCAACTCAACAAGCTAAAACAACAGCTTAAAATTTATAAGAAGCAGCTTTAAAGGTGTATGTAATAAGTCTAGGTTTAAAGTTTAAAAGTCCTTTGGAAATTATAGTTTGCAGAGAACTGGCCTAATAATAAGTTTGGTAGAGTAAACAAAAAGTTTTTAAATGAATTGAGTAGTACAATTTTAAAAACAGTGAATATAAACTGAAATTATATTTATAGAGTATTTTGTCCAGAGCAGGAAAGCAGGGCCCCTTTGTATTTGGGGCAGCCTTTTCTTTTCTGCTCACTAAGCACATTGTTTTACACAGTGGAGCATATCCAGAGGCGGGTAACCAGGAAACTAAATATTCCAAGACTTAAAGAAAATTGTCAGAAATTATTTTTAGTCTAAAATGGAAAACCCACAGGAATTTTTGGTGGCTTGTCTTCATGTAGTCCAGAAGTCATCATGTGGAGCAGGACTAGAAAGCAGTTCAGGTCACTGATGGAGGAGGTCATATTTCTACATAACGTAAGGGAAAAAATAAAACAAGTAACCAATACATTGATTTATACTCCTATCATATCAGACTGAGCGTTTTTTTCATGTATTTGTATTGAATTACAATAATGTAACCCCTAAAATGTACAAATATTATTTTTCAATCAAAAGGTAAATGGATGCAACTTGAGACCATACTCATAAGTAAAGTAAATCTGACTTGCATGAGTTAATATCATATTGTTTCCCAAGTGTGAAAAAACTGAAAGTATAAATAAAATTCAAAATGTACAATAGTTATTATGAAAATGGAAAGGAAAAAATCGCTGAAAAGAAAAGAACATCTGGGATAGGGAAAAGGAGAAAATAAAGAAGGGAAAAATTATATATGTATTTACACACACACACACACACACACACACACACACATATATATATATATATATATATATACACAAGATAGATAGCTATACTACTCGTATATATGTACCTATATACACAGGATAGATAACTGTACTACTAATCTATTAGTTCATCAAAAAGAACAGCTTGTACTTACATTTTTGGATTGATCAGTTTTGTGTGCCTAAATCCCACAATCTGAACAACTACTTTGAAGATAACAATTTGCAATGTATTAACTAATGTCAATTTCCTATTATTTTCTTTTTTTTAAATTCTGTATCATTTTTATGTTATTTTGTTTTAAAATAAAAATACATATATGCTGAACTCACAAAAATTTTTACAGAGGTATTTATTGTAGCTTTATTCACAATCACCCAAACTTTAACACAATAAAAAATTCAACTGAATATTAGCACTAAACAATGGGATATTAGTGGTAAAAAGAAATATATTATCAAGCCATAAAAAGACAAGAGGGAAATTTAAATGCATATTGTTGAGTGGAAAAACCTAATCTCATAAGTTTATGTACTATATCATTGCAATTGTATGTATAACATTCTATAAAAAGACAAATCAGTAAAGAGATCAGTGGTTGGCAGAGGTTAGGTAATAGTAAGGACTGACTATGTGGAGCACGGAAAATTTTTAGGAATGTGAAGCTGTTCTGTATAAAACTAAAATAGTAATACATGTTACTATATTTTTGTCCCATAGACTATGTAACACAAAGAGTGAAGCTAACTGTAAACAAGGGGTTTTAGTTGAAAATTATGGTCAACTTTGGGCCATTAATTACAACAAATGTAGTCTCTAATGCAGGATGATAGGTGAATGCTTGGAGAGAGAGAATATGACAGCCTCTGTATTTTCCACTCAGTTTCACTGTGATCTAAAATGTCTCTTGAAAAAATAAAGTCTATTTTAAAAAAAAGATAACAAAGACAATGAACTCCTTTGTGAAGTATTGATCTGCCTGTCACTGTATGAAAAAGCTGACAGAAAGAAAAACTAAATCATTTCTTTTGCAATAAAATGGATGGAAGTGGAGGATATTAAGTAAGGCGAAATAAACTAGACACAAAAAGGAAGTGTCATATATTCTTTTGCATATATAGAAGCTTAAAAACTTGACTTAAATGCAGAATAGTAATGACTAGTGATTAGGAAGGAGAAAGTAGATAAAGGAAGGCTGGATAATGAATACAAAAGACAATTACCTACAAAGATTAATTTTGGATATTCCACAAAACAGTGGAATAGGAACATATTGTATATTTTATAAAAATCTGGAAGAGAAGAATTTAAAAGTTCAAACATAAAGAAATGTTCAAGAGATAAAAATGCTAATTACCCTGATTTGATCAGTGCACATTTAAGCAAGTGTTGAAATATCACAATTCCATTAATATGTACAACAAATATACATTAATAAAAAAATATGAAGAGTTTTTTGAAAAGTTAAAGGCTTAGAGAATGGCTAGTAGGAACCCAAGAATGAATTTTGGAACTACAAAGAAGACTTATTCTTAGTATGTACATTACCTCCCATCTCTTAAACCATGTATTGATTTGGCAAATATTTCTTGAAATTTTTCTACAGTTATTTTTTGACCTGAGATATTTGTACATGTAGGAATGTGCAATGACAGCTGAGTAGATGCCTAACAAAACAGGGTAGACATGGTACATCTTCCAAGAGCATTGATTTTATTTGATTTTTAAAAGCTAAACAGATGCATCATTATCTAGAACACTACATACAAATAAATTTTAAAGAAAAAAAACATAAAAGTGTCATGTGTGTGTGAACTGCTTCCAAATCTGCCTCAAGACCTCACCAATACCCAAAGAACACAAATTCATACTGCTTTTAGAATGCTTTAAAGAGAAAGTTAGAAAAATGCTGATACCTATATGCCAGGAACTACACGCTCTACATTAAGATTCATGGATGAAGAAAGTAGAGAGAGAACTAGAGAGAGTGTTGGCTGTTTGGAAGAACAGGCCCAACTCCTTCTAAGCAGAAAAATACTGGTCTGTGATAGAAGAGGAACACAATTAATTTCCTGTACTAGGATTCATTTGTAAGTGTGTAAATACTCACCATCCAATACATTTTGCCAATCTAGAGATTGTGATTTCATATATCTCCTAAGCAAGTATCAGTAATCTAGATTTTTTTTCTAGTGGAGACCTGTGTGGTTAACTTTAATATCTCTCAGAGAAAGATGATTTAGGCTAAAGCTTACTTTATCCATAGAAATTCCATTCTGTATAAGTACCATGGAAATAAATAAATGTTCTGATTAATATCTTTTTATGTTTTTCATTCTGAAGTGCATTAATGGTCACATAAAGTGTGTGCAGAAGGAACAAGTAAAATAACTTATTTTTCTTGTTGAAGAATTCAATATATTTTATATGTAAATATGAAAAACGAACAAAGAAAAGAGCAGCACAGCATGTGAGCACAAGAATGAAAAAGTCAAATAGTAAAAATGATTATCTTGAAAAACATGCAATGCTGTAAAAACTAAAATATTCCTATTGCTACATTTTCATTACAAATAAACTAAACCTCATTACACAGTTAGGTACTCAGCACATCAGTTAGTGCACTTGAGCATGAAGACAACTCACTGATGACCTAGAAAACTCGGCCTCCCTGAGGTGTCCTTATACTGCCCATTACAGATACATATGGCCTCAAATCTCTCTGTTTAATAAGTAAAGTAATTTTCCCTTTCACCTACTAACTTATTTCAAAAAAAAAACACTTTTCAAGTGATTGAAAAATAGAGAACAGAAAACGAACATCTATATGGAATTTAGGATTGCCAAAGATTGAAACGGTTCAAGCTTCCAGATTAATCCTTTTGTTTATCATTCAAAAATATATACTGCGCTCCCACTATGTTCCACATCCTGAAGGAGGGAGGATTCTTTCCTACCTAGATCTACTGTAGTTCATTCACCCTTCCTAAAAATGGTTCCTCACAGTGATTTTCAGGTAGCCATTGTCATCATTACATCTTTCTGGGATCTTACAACTCAACTTACAAAACCAGGAGTGCTGTTTTATAACTCCAGGGCTCAGGGACTGGCTTGAGAGAAGGTGTCCCAGTCCAAGTTTCAGGGTTCAATTCATCACACTCCCTTCTTCCAGAGGTTCTGATCTTTTGCTCCAAGAGTTATAAGTATGCCTACTGCTTACATCCACTTACAAAACCCTAAAAATAATTTTCTAGAGAATGACAGCCTGACACTTGAAAACTAGGCCCCCTGTTATCAAGGTTTTATAAAAATTTAAGTACACACAATCTAGTGAATATACTTGGCATTTCTTATAAATATCTGAAGTTTATACTTTCATTTTATTAAGCTATGAGGAGGTCAATTTGTTTTATCTCAAAGCCACAGAATCATTTTTATGTACAGGAATTTTGTACAAAAGTTGGATGAGTACTTCTGCCTGATGAAAAATGTATTTCTACCATAGGACTTTGGCTGTAGTCATAGTAAAGAGTTATGATTGCAGCAATATTTATTGTTGATATGTTTTATTTTGGTTTTTGTTGTTTGTTTTTTAGTATGGGAAAGTTTTGACAAAACTTTTTGTCAAACTTTTTTTGTAAACTTAGTTTACAAAAGTAAGGCCAAAAGTAAAGTTTGTTTAGTTCTTATAGAAAATGTCAGAGAGAAGATAAAAAGCAGAACCAGAATCTTTTTAGCAGAGCAACTGCAAGAACATATTGTATCTAACCAAGAAGAATCTCGTAGACAAGATGAGATGTATGATGTTGGAAATGCTCCCTTTTGTTGAGGAATCAGGAAAAATTTGAGTCATGAAAATTCAGACACACAAATAAGGTCAAAGCTATCACTTCTTAGCCTAAACCCTACAGTTAATCTGGTTGTTTGAAGAGCTCAAAAACTCCCTAGGGAAAGACAGGATTTGTATGCTACAAAGCAGTGCACCATCAGTGTAATCAACAAACAGCACAGGTACAATAAATTTATTGGATCTGAGTGCTAAGAATAATTGGTCTCAGAGGGCCGGCAAAGATTTTTTATTTCATTTGAAAAATATTATTTAACAATTTCTATGTGTTCAACACTTTTCCTCCTAACTGTATAGCAATGAACATCTTTTCCTCCAGGAGGCTTCCAGTCTGATGGGTAAATTAAGAAAGGAGGAGAAAAAAAAAAAAAGGATCAACCAGTAGTTATTAGTAGGAAATCCCAAAGTAAACCACCAAAAAATTTTATCCAACCCAATAGATTCCATCAAGCCATCCTCCAGTTTTCAGTTTTTAGGATGCCTATATACTTTAATTGGTGGAAAGATCAAGCTGGGTGGTTAAGATCAAAGGCTGTTTTCTAGCATCATCCAGCGAAACTGAGTTGACTGCTCTTATGGAATACCAGTACAGTACTAATGTTCACCTTCAGGGTTGTCTACTTGCACATCTTTATTACCCGGGTTTCTATGGGTACCAGTGAACATAGTGGAAATTGCGTAGACTTTGTAGCCACATCTGCTAAGGCATTGGGAAATCAGGAATCTTGAGCATGTAATTTAACCTGAGTTTAGTCATAAAGTGTGGAAAATACCTACCTTTTTATCTGAAGATAAAACATGATAATACACACAGTGTCTCTATTAGAGTATCTGACACTTGGAGAGTGCTTTTGAAATATAGCTAGATGAAGGGAAGAAAGATTACCAGACTTATCATTTCATCCTTGTCAATCTGACAAAATGTCAGATAATGCCAAAAATATATGTAGGTCTATGCAAATTCCAGGGAAGAAAGAATGAATTATGAAAACCACCTTAAAGAGAATGTTAGAACCCTAGATCACAGCATATGAGCATATACCACAGAAGATCTACATAAATTTTAATGACTACCCAATATTGCAAAACACTGCAAGATCCTCCCCAAATTGACTAAGAAGACAGCCTAGAAGTTTATTTTCAAGCCCTCTTCTAAGAAAACTGAATTTGAAAAATATTCAATGCCTGCTCTAAGTAGTGCAAGATTCTTGGTAAACATGGCTGGTGTACTGATCAAGTTTATCCAGAAAGAGAGCACCAATAGGATTTGTATTACAGATAAATATAAGACAAATAAATGATAGATGATGATGATGATGATGATGATGATGACAAATTGATAAATAGGTAAATGATAGGAAGAAAGAAAAAAAGAAATTTACTAAGAGCATTGGCTCACATAATGAAGGCTGAGTTATCCCACAGTAGATTATCTGCACAAGGAAAAACAAAAGAATTGAGTAGCAGGTTCAGCTCAAATTCATAGACCTGAGAGCAAGAGAAGCTGATGTATATAACTATTAGTCTAAAACCAAATATCTGAGAGTTCCAAGAGCCCTCTGGTGTAAGTCCCAGAGTCTAAAATCATAAAACCCAGAGTTCTGATTTCTAAGAGAAAGATAAGAAGGATGGCAACTCCAAAACTGAGAGTGAGAATTGATTCTTCTGTCTTTTGTTCCATTGTGGTTCCCAGCCAATTGATGGTACTCACCTACACTGTGAGTGAGCCTTCCTCACTTTCACAGACCTACACACCAGCCTCCTCTCAGGCAGCTCCAAAGACCTCCCCAGAAACCATGCTTCACTAGTTATCCAATCATATCTCAATACAGTCAACTTCACCATTTGGGTTAATCAAAAGGTGCCAGAATATGTCATGGATAGATGGCTACCCCTACTGCACAAGCCTTCTGGTGTAGGGCTGGATGTAGGTTTAACTATTTTCTTCCCTAGATAACCTGATGTGTAGAAGTAGAAAGTGAGCAAGAGGAGGGTAAACTAAAGCTTAGCAGGGCTTTGATAACTGAGAACATCCAGGACCTAAGATGCTGTCCCCAATGTCTCTATTGCTACTTCCTAATACCAAAGGATACATTAATGCTTGTTGGGAAGCATAAAGGAGAGCAATTTACACTTCTAAACACTATCAAAACTCAGGGGGTAAGACAAAGTATTGAGGATAAAATAGAGGAAAAAAGAAATAAGAAAGAGGCCAGAAAGCAGGTAAGACTCAATAAAGTCAAAAGTTTGCAGAGAGTGTGCACAGCAAAACTCATTTTTCTTCACAGTGAGAATCTTCCAGGGAGGCAGGAAAAACCACTAGATGAAGTTATAGTGTAATGTGGAAGCAAAGAGAGAGTTGCCATTTTTCAATTTAAATTTGATAGTCATAATTTTTTAAGAAAATACACAAGAACTTAGGGTGCTGGGCAACAAAGCAACCAGCTCACCTCCATGGTAAGTAGCCATGGCTTGAGGGAGCAGTGGGCTACCCAGGGAGAGAACCAGCCAGCCAGCATCTCCTAAAATCCCACACCATGTTAGAACTTAGGGTGCTGGGCAACAAAGCAACCCCCTCACCTTCCTGGTAAGCAGCCATAGCTCGTGTGAGCAGTGGGTGATCCAGGGAGAGAACCAGCCAACCAGTGTTTCCAGAGATCCCTGCCATGTTGGAACTTATGGAACTCAAAGCAACCTGCTCGCCTCCCTGGTAAACAGCTGTGGCTCAAGCAAGTGGTGGGTGACCCAGGGAGAGAGATAGCCATCCAGCATCTCCCAAGATCCCCACCATGTTGTAACTTAGGGTGCTGGGCAACAAAGGAACCTGTTCATCTCCCTGGTAAGCAGCTGTGAGCCTACCGGGGCACAGGCTGAGAATCAAACATCCCATCTTCCCCCCGACCCCGTTAGCAAATGCTTGCCAGAGGTCTGAGAATCTCTTGGGAGATGACCGTATGCAATATAGCAAATATGGGGGATTTCCTTCTACCATCATTTTGAAGGCAAATATTGTTATCACTGTTTTGCTTTGTTCTGATTAATTGTATTGCTCTATTCAATATTCTGTTTTGTTTTGATAGGTTTTATGATGTTCTGAATTTGGTTCGATTTTGGTATACCTGATTGAAAGGACAACTATTGTGAATATAACAAGATATACTGTGGTACCTGTTACTGTTATCCCGGTAACCCACTGTGAAGTTCTGTACCAATTTCACTGCATTGTCTCGATTGGCTTTGTTCTGTCTTATTCTGCTGTACTTTAATACCTACAAAATAATTTTAAAAAAAGAAAGAATATACAAAAATTTCCTGAACCACAGAAAAAGTATCATTCATGTCTTTGTAAAACATGCAAATGAGAATGTGGGTCATAAATCTAAAACACTATCTAAAGTAGTTAAAGATTGGGCTCGGGATTTAGCTCAGTGGCATAAGCACCTGCCTGGCAAGTACAAGGTCATGAGTTCAATCCTTGGTACCTCAAAAAAAAAAAAAAGTAAGTTTTAAAGTAGTTAAAGATTGAAGGGTGATATTTTATTCTCTATTGAAACAAAGCCTTTTATCTCAGTGAGCCAAACATAATTGTTTATTTTCAGGTTGGAGGAAATGGGCCAAACACACTGATCATCACAGCAAGTCAGAGGGAAGTGAGAAACTTCCAAGACCCCAGCTGGAGTAATTGGAAGTCAGAAAAGCAGCCTGATTCATTTTCTTCTATAGTCCAGATGAGTCCGGAGGAGCTGCAATTGTCTAGGGAGATGGAAAGCTGAGTCTGTGGGAACTGGTACTGGCCCATGGGATAGCACTGAGGATTCTGACAATGTTAAATATATTTGTTTTTGTCTTCTCGTTTCTTTTGTTTTGAATACTTTTATGTATACTCACTGATTGGTTATACTTTTAAAAATATATGAAAGAAATTCTTCCACCAACCAAAGAAATAATCAGACAACCAACAATGAATTCACTTCCCACAATTAGACTTGAGGGAGCTTCTGGGATTTCTGTGGAAGTTTACTTTATATGCAAGTACTTCCTGTTGCCAAAGTCAATTAAGAAAGCTCACAGTGAGATATATAATTTAAAATATGCTTAAGTAAAAAATATTTAAAATAGGCTTAAGTTAAAAAAGGGTAAGAATATAAAATGGGCTGGGGATTTAGCTCAGCAGTGTAAGCATCTATCTGGAAAGTGCAAGGTTGTAAATTCAATCTCTGGTACCAAAAAAAAAAAAAAAAACCTGGAATCAAGATGAAGCTAAAAAAAATATAGAGATGTATGCTCATCCTAGCTGAGATATGGAGCCATTTGTGGGAATTTGCAATGGCTTCTAGGATAACACTAAGGATTCCTGGGTGGACTGCTATGGGATTCATGTGGGCCTGGCTACGTTTAGGAAACTGAAGAACAGGTAGATCTAGTGTTAATCAAAAATAAAGGCCCTAAAAGATAGATTTAGCCTTGCTTCAGTGAACTCCCTGGTCATTGAATATTACACCAAAAATTAAGTGATACTAATGTTAGGCTCTGTATATTCTCAGTGCACAATTGTGATGGAGTTAATCATACAGCTACCCTCATCCTACATGTCCCATGCTTGGTAACACCCTATAAAACAAGTTCATTGAACCAACTTAAATATGGAGCCTCAAGGAGTAAAAGTTAAAATTAATGAAGTAATTAGTATGGGTGTTTATCAAAGATACCTTCATAAATCTTCAATACCCTATAGGCTATATCAGTAAGGAATGATTTGGCAATTATTAATAGAAGTCACTCTGCAAAGTGAATATATTAAATTCTGTACGTGAAGGTTACCACATAAATAATTGTCTCATAATGATCAGTAATAGTTGGAAATTGCTGAACTGGGAAAAGTGATTTATAATTTGACCAAAATAAAAAGATCTTCCTTTAAACCTAAAATAGGCAGTATTATTTAGGTTTTTAAAGAAAAAAACCTTGAAAAATAAGACCTTATTTGCCTCACTATTGGAAGATGTGATCATTCAGATTTAGGGGTAGGGAAGGCACTGGTTAGAGAAGTATAAACTCTTTCTGCATTTTAAGATAGAAAGTTTTTTTTTTTTGGTGCATATGCACATTTCCCAAAGGCTCTGAATTCAAAATTCAATTCAGATGCTATCAAAAGGTGGCTAGGAAGAGATCTGCCACTAAGCACTTTAATAAAATACCAAAGCCTCTCTCTCTCCACTCAGCCAGCTCTAAATTCACTACTTCCTCTGTGTTCTCTATTTTCATCCTATATATCCTCCATGAAATACATGGAGGGACAGGACAGAACACATCATCCCTGCTCTTAGTTACAAAGGAATATTGCTCTGATTTTTCTCGTGTCTGGTGGAAGCTTCATTGTAACAGACTCAAGGTACTGAAACCTAAGTTGGCTTTGACATCTCCCAATGCCTTCTCTTTCCCTTCATCTTTTTATACATCCAATATCTGTCCTTTCATCTTCTTTTACATCCAGTAGCTCTCCTAGAAAAGTTTCTTGCATTGATTTTTTTTCTCTATTAATCTTTCACCTGGATTATTCTAATGACCACCTACCTGAGTGTATTGGGCTGCTATTCTACCTTTCTAAAAACTCTTTTTATGACCATGGTAAGCTAGAACCCTAACTTTCTACAGAAGAAGATAAATTTCTTTTCCAATTTATAGCAGAAAGTAAAGGAACCACACTGATTTATAAATTAAAATATGGTAACTTGCTCAGTGTGACACTAAAAGAACCACAAGAAGTATGTATATCTTAATATCATATTCTTGATCTTCCCCAGTTTTGTGCTTTTCAAGTTCCTACTTCTCTCTGGATAACCTTATGAAACCCTAATAAGGAACCAACTCAAAATGAGCAACGGTTTAGTGACTCAGACAAGAACAAGATGTCCCTGAGTAAAAGAAAACAGTGCCCCAACCACAGGAAAACTGTGACAGGAATCACCAAGAGCCTCGAGGCAGTCTTGAACCAGAAAAGCTGCAAACTACCAAAACATTTCCTCAAGTTGTGACTTTATTAAATAGTGATTGTTCTCCGAATGAAGACTCATGTGTCTAAGCATGCTGCCTTCTCTGACCTCTTTAATCATGGTTACTCTTTGAGGTACTGCATACTTTTGTTGTTTTTGTTTTTGTTTTCAGCTCATGAGATATAATTGTGGCACATACTGCTAGATCCCAAACAGGTATTCACTTTCTCTTCTTCCTTGTTAATACAATCTACATTTAGAAAGCATATCAATATTTCTAAATAAATCATACCTCCCAGCTTTTCTTACTAATGGT
Source organism: Hydrochoerus hydrochaeris (assembly GCA_004027455.1). Taxonomy (NCBI): domain Eukaryota; kingdom Metazoa; phylum Chordata; class Mammalia; order Rodentia; family Hydrochaeridae; genus Hydrochoerus; species Hydrochoerus hydrochaeris. The sequence goes on along the minus strand of PVLA01007660.1, from coordinate 73,733 downwards.
AGTAGCCACATGACACAGAGTTCTGGTCAATAAAATGTGGACAAAAGTCACTGGGCAGGTCTTCTGGTAAAGTGTTTTAAAGATTCATCTGGCACACACCTTTTTGCTCCTTTTTATTTTCTTGCCTTGAATGTGGATGCAAAGGTGGGAAAAATAGGTATAGCCTCATCTTTCAACCATGAGAAAAAAACAAGGAGTAAGAAAGACCTCAGTCCTAAATAGCCTTAAGTTCCTGGCAACCATCTAACAGCCTCAACCAACACTGGCAACCATCTATTTCGGGGCTTCTTGTTTTATGAGAAAATAAATCACTGTTTGTATAATTACTAACACTGTATTTAAGTGTACCTTATTTTAAAAAGGACAGATATAGAAATTTAAATGTGAAATAACAGACCTGTCCTACTTACTTTCTTGTCACTGGGACACAATACCCAAAATTCATAATTTAAAGGATGAGAGGTTTATTTTGGCTCACAGTTTATCTTCCACAGTCTCAGCTGGCTCAAAGTCAAAATGGCATGATAGAGGAAAAATAGATCATATCATGGTGTTGGCAAACACAGAGAGATCAAAGGAGGAGGGAGGGAGATACACCCCCCAAGGCCATGCTCCAATGACCCACTTCCTCCCACCAGGTTTCACCTCCTAACAACACATTTAGCTATAAACTCATCAGTTCACTAATCTATTGATGAGTATCAGGAACCTATGATTTTATTACCTCCCAAAAGCCACATCTAATTGCACATAAGGCTCTGGGGAAACATCTAGAATAAATAATACCATTTACTCCTGGTCCCCAAAGAACATATGCACATTCCCTTATGGAAAATGCATTTAGTCCATCTCTAAGTGTTACCAAAGTCCCAGCAGTTTCAGCATTGCTGAAAGGTCCAAGTCCAAAATCCTCTCTGCCATTTAATGCAAACTCTTAGCTGAGAGTCCCTATATGAAATCAAAATGTTAAAGACTACAACATACAATGGCACAAGGTAAACATTCCTTTTTAAAAAGGTAGAGAAAAGGGGAGATAGAAAGGAATTGGATAAAGCAAGACCAAAACACAACAAAGTGAATATTAAATCCTGTAGTTCCATGTCCAACATTCTGGGAAAATTCTGGTGAGATGTGAAATCCAAAGGGCTTGCATGGCCCCACTGCTACAATACTGCTGGTGGTTGTAGACCTTGTGACCTCTCTCCTTGGCTGGTTTTCCACTGCATAACTTCACACACTGCCCTTTAAGGGCCACACTCGCCTTCAGTTGAACTCTGAGTGGGCTCCTGCCTGACACCACAAGTCTTGCATTCTGCATGCCTATAATAACCAGTACCACATAGATAATACCAAGGTCTGCTTACAGCTGGAACAATAGCCAGGCTTCCTTGTATCATAGCTATAGGAGTTTCTGAGTGCCTGATGGCTGAGTGCTGTGAACCATGTTCCATGGAACAAATTCTTTTTGCAGCACTCATTCTAGAACATCAAGACCTGGGGCTTTCTTCTCAAAACAAAGTGAAAATTTTTCAGATTTTTGAGCCTGGAAAGAGTGGGAATTTACTGATTCTCTACATGCCTTCAAGGCATCCTTCTTATTGTCCTTGGTTTCTTTTATTTGACACTTGGTTTCTTGTTAATGCTAATCTTTTTTAGCAACCAATCTCTACTGTTTCATTTTTGCATGGCCTACCTTTATCATTACTTCTTTCCTGACCAAACTCAAACTTTTTAAGCTGTTCTGCTGGGATATTTGCTCTTGATTCTCAATGTAGAACTGACTAAAATTCCTAACAGTAGGGCCAGGGATTTAGCTCAGTGGCATAAGCACCTGTGTGGCAAGCGTGAGGTCATGAGTTCAAACCCCAGTATCAAAAAAAAAATAATCTTCAGCAGTGTCCAAGTCACTGCCTGAATGTTTAGCTGCCTTGAAATTCTCTCCACCAGATTAATTAATTTTTCAGCCTTTCCAGTCCATTACAAAGTCTCAGGGCATGAGGAAAATATAGACAGATCTTCTGCCAAAGTATAACACACATTGCCCAGAATCCAACTGCCAATGAAGTCCTTATTCCCAACTGAAACCTCCTGAACATCATCTTTATCTGCTGCATTTCAATCAACATTCTGGTCTTCAGAGCTCTGACCAAAATCTCCCATCAAGCTCAGCTGACAGCATTCTAGGATTGCTTCTCCAGTCAGCATCTCCATACCTTTCCAAACTCTTCCTATAATCCACTTCCAAAGGCTTCTACCACATGATCAGATAACATCCCAACAACAACCCCACTTCTCTGATACCAAAATCTGTCCTGTCATTGAGATATGATTAAAAAGAGACACAATTTAAAAGAAGAAATGTTTGTTTTTACTCAGTTTGTAGAGCTTTCAGTACATAGTCAGCTGGCTCTAAAACTGAGCAGCATGACAGAAGGTCATGGTACAGGAAGAAAAGGCTCATGGCAGCAGGAAGGAGGAAATGATCAAGGGTGGAGGAAAGGAGATATATTCTTACATGCCATGTCCCCAGTGATCCATCTCCTCCCACCAGGCTTAACTTCATACCAAGCTTCACCTCCAAACAAGCATCACCTCCCAGCATCACGTTTAGCTATAAATTCATCTGTGGACTAATGCACTGATGAGTATCACACCCCAAAGACCCAATCACCTCCCCAAAGCCCCATGTATGAGCAAATGAGGCTTTGTGAGATATTTAGCTATAAACATAACAATTCCTAACTAATATACTGTCCATGATCTATTGTATCTTTCCTTTTGTGTACAGAGTTTGAGCATGTGGTGTGCATGGACATAGTAACTGTCAGACCATATTATGAATTAAATATTTGTGTTCCCCCAAAATTCACAAGTTAAAGCCCTAACCCTTAATATGATAGTAATTGAAAATGGAATCATCAGGATATAATTGGGATAAGATGAAGTCAGAGAGTAGATTGGACAGGAGAGGATTATACCATAATGTCTTTATAAGAAGAGATACTACACAGATCTCTCTCTATGTCTTTCCATACAAACACTCATCCACAAGAAGCACTCCATGACATGACATCCACTAAAACCCAAGGAGCCTCAGAATGAATCCTTCTTCATCTTGAAATTCCAAGCCCCTATAACTTTAAAAAATAAATTGCTGAAGCCACCCAGTCTAAAGTATTTTGTTATAGCAGCCAAAGCTGAGTAAGACATGATTTCTGCATTGCATCCCAAAAATGGTCAATAATATTTATGTGACCTTATCTCTGTGCATCAACAATTATAGCCTCAATCTAATTAATTCATCTTTCTGGGTCCTTTTTTTGCCAGTGTATGTGTATCACTAGGATCAACCGTGTGACAAAACCCATCACATTTTGAAATGTTTCTTTAGTTATATAGAACACTTTTAGAATATCTCTTTCTCTTGATGGTTACAAGACCCAGCAGAACATAATTTCTTCGCTGTATTTCTAATTTTCTTGAGAAAACCCACTCATTCTAGTTTTGCTCTTTTCTCCCCAAAGACTGGGGTAGAATCAGTTGTCCAACCAGTCAATGCCCTAATATATCCTGTGGATGATGAAAGGGAAATAGACTGTAAAGTTTCCACATCTTAGCTTTTATATGACCATGTAAACTATTTTTTAATTTTTTTATGAAAATTATCAGTATATAATATAGTAGATTATTTGTTACCTTTATAATAACTTCTTACAGTACTTTACTTTTACAAATTCAAAAATTTTAGTGTGATAACCAGCAGTATCAGAATTATAACTCTACTTTTTAAAAAACTTTTTTTTTAAATATATAAACAAAAACCTATGGTATGCAAACAGTAACTCTGGTGTGTAGTAAGACTTAGGCAATTAGTTTCCTTTCCCAATCTGTCAATATATTTTCTACATCATCTGCAGCATATTTTTTATTTTCATAATGCAAAACAATATTTAACGTGAAATATATACAATTAACTGACATAACATAACTGAGCTAGACAGTGAGATATGAGATAGATGTAGATATGAATCCAACATATCCAAATGAGTAAGTTATGGATTTTTTGTTATTTTAGATGTACTTAGTTAATTTCTGCATCTCAGCTTCACCCAATACAAATTAGGAATATTAATAGTACCTACTTTGCATAGCTATTATAAAGATTAAATACAATATTTAAAAGTCCCTTAGAATAGGGTCAAAGAGTAAATGTTCAATAAAACTGCCATTATTATCATCATTGTTGTTGATGATGAAGATGTTCATGATGCCCTGAATTTAATAGTTGTCCCTAGCCTCGCTATATCTAACAAAGGAAATGCTACTTTAGTAGGTGGTTAGTGGTAGCCATACTTCGTAATAAGAGAATGTATATTATCAAGAGTACACTTCTCCCCCTGAAAGCAATAATGGACTTTTACAGTATACATGTTTTTTTAATAACCATAAGGTCAAACCAAAGATAATACTAAACGTTGTAAATTGCTTAGGACGAGGAGTTAATTATTTATAAAAGCACTGGAAAAGAATCACTGTACTCTAATAGGACTGAAAACCAAAAATTATTTGGTTTCTATATTAGGAGTTTTAAAAGTCCATGGGTTAAATATAGAATTTGTATAGAACCTCATGAACCCAGTAAATGTAATTTCACTTTATTGTCCTGGAGTAAAACCCAGTAAATGTAATTTCACTCCAGGACAAAGTGAGTTTTAACACTGTTTAATTCTATGAATTTAGACAATTTTTCAACCTCTTTCATAAAACTACTATAAAACATAATGAGAGGTTAGATGAAAACACAGCTGAAGAGAATAATGCACATTAAAAATTCAATAAATGACACTGGTATTCTATACTAGATTTAGAATAATTTATTAAATTCATAATGCATTACCAAGGCTTCTACCACCCTGTTTTCTTGTAGCTCATTTCAACTGTAGTTATTCCAACTGTAGCTATTCCAACCATATTCCAACTATAGGTTTTCCAACTGTAGCTCAGAATGATGACAAACCGTGGAACTTTGGGTGAGTTCACTGAGGCTAACCTCATGAACCCAGTAAATGTAATTTCACTTTATTGTCCTGGAGTAAAACCCAGTAAATGTAATTTCACTCCAGGACAATTCTTCAATAAAAAAGACCCAAGATTAAATTCACAGCTTCTCTTTGCTTCATGAAGCTCCAAATGCTAAGGCAATAGATCTTTAAATATTATTATTATAAACACAAAAGGACATTTTGAACATGGTACAATCAGGCCAATTCAAAATACTCATTATACTTCTTGCTTAGATTGCCTAAAAATTACAGAAAATTAAAAAGCAATGTTTTTATTGCCCTAATAAAAGTCAGCTAAAAAGCTATTGATTGAAAATTTATTGAAAAGGCCAGCCAGTGCCATTTAAATAAATAAATAAATAAATAAATAGGGATGTAGCTCAGTAAAGAACTCCTGAGTTCAATTCCCAGTCATAAAAAAAATTATTTTTCTGTGACAGAGTCAGAGAACCTGCAAGCTTATTCTACAAAAAGAGTGGGGTAGGTTTCTAATTTCAGCCTCCTGAGACCCTGAAATGGTTAAGATTTTCTCATGGCAAGCCAGCAGCAATGGTAAAAGAGGTGTTAGGACCACAACTTCCATAAGCCCACCCAAAGACTGTTCACTGTTTTCTTCCCCACTTCCTTCAACTCATTACTCTTTGAAGCTTAGTTGCCCCCAATTCTTTGCCCTCCTAAATGTAGTTTTTCTCCTCCTTTTTCTCTTTCCTGCAGCCTTAGGCTTGTCCTTTTCAGTAATTGGAGGCTCCCAACTCCCTAAAAATGAGTGCCTCCATATAAAAGCATCAAAGATAAAAGGCACTGGTGTTTAGGAACAACACAGCAATTTCGTGCTATGTGAGCATCCTATAGAGTGTGTAATACCCACATTTATTCTTTAGAGGTATTTCTATTGATGAATTATTAATTTTAATTTTATGAGTTTTATTATAGTAAACAATAGGTGTGTAACAGGAAAAATATCAAAGAATAAAATATTGAAGTTTTAACTTTTATTAAGCATTTATAAAAAAGCATCAAAATTTTAACACCAGCTTTTTTTTGTTTAGGAAGTCTAAAAAAATAACATAAGTAAATTCCTATATGAACTTCAGTGAAAATAATAATAGCACTCTACAGCAGAAATAATCTTTACTTCAGTTATTACACCAAAGGCAGTTTTTAAGCATAACAACAGCCCATGCGATACACACATTTGGCTTATGCTGACAGCACACATGTTTTGCTTTCCTGTCTTATTGTAGGATATACTGGACATATCCTAGTCTTGCTGTTTCGTCAGGAGCTTCTTACTATGTTATACAATATGCACTTAGCAGGAAATTAAGGTATCAATAAAATAAAATATAAGATATGTAATCAGTGCTTAGAACAGACATCAGCATTTTCACATCAGCTGTTTACTTGCTCATAAAACCTAAATGATAACACCATAAATAAATACCTATGTGAAATACATTGCACATAGAAACAAAAGTCTACTATAGGAATAATTTTCACTTCAATTATCACACCCAAGGCACTCTTGACACACAAAACCTGCATGTCCTATGCACAAGTATTACTTACATTGATAGCATGTATGTTTTGTTTTCCTGTCATCTTTTTGGTTTTCCTGTTATTGTAGTCAGTCTTTATAATGTTGCTTCTGCCTGTTCACCTGTGAGCTCACCAGTGTGCACCACAATGCTTTTGTGAGTTCCCTGGACAGAAACATTTTGTTCTTCCTCCATTGTAAATGATCTCCAGTCCTAACACAGTCCCAATCCTCTAAGGAAATTTCTCCGTTATTTTTTGCACTTGTTATTTTCTTTGTAAACTATCAAACTATTCATGCTACATATGTTTAAGATTAAGTAAAACACAATCATTATCAAGGTTCGTGCTTCAAATGACAGCATAGTTGCTGCATAACTCATCAACATCTACTCCATGTTCCTTTTTGTTGTTTAAAGTTTCCATCTCAGGCTTCAGTTCTATCAAGGTTTCTGTCAGTTCTTCCATCATGGTGCAATGTTGACATCAGCAGTATAAGTTTGTTTTTCTTTACCATTTAGGAGGCCAATGTTATATCTTTCTGAAATCCAAAAAGTATACTATACAATTTTTTCTGTTTTTAAATTGCAACATTTCATTGAGAATTTTTACTTCATTCTTTCATATTCCTGTGCTAGTCAACTTGTGCTCTGTTAGCAGATGTAACATCAATCAGAAACTGGTAAGCCAATTGTCAAATGTCACATTTCGTTTAGTTTGGAAGATGGGAACAACACATCTGTTCATAATTTCATTTGGTTCATTACTATATGAATAAAGTCCTGGTGGCTGAGTTACAGGATAATTTTCTAAATTGAAAGTATATGTCTTTGCATCTAGCAGGGCATATATTTTTATACCATATTGAAGGCTTTTTTTTTTTGCATCTACTGCCTAAAGCTATAGAATAAAACACCGGTTGCTGCTTTGAAGCTCCCATAAATACCTTCCCATTCAACTGCCAAGTGGGTGAATGCACAGATGGTCCCTATTTTCCAGGCACCGTTACTGTGAACCATACCCAGATTTCATTATGGAAAATTAGGTATTTGCAGAATGGAGGAGTGGGATGGGTATATTACCCCTATGATACTAAAGGACATGCACGCACGCACACACACACACACACACACGTACACACACACATGCACACACACAAAAAAATTACACAGAGCACTATGTTAGTAAAAATATTTCAATTTTACACTTCTGCAAAGGTGTACACACATTGCCACAGAGGAAGAACACAAAGATTATTTCCTGTGTCCCTCAGGTGCAGCTACTGAGAGGCACAGCCAGCTACCATTATGCTAAATTACATAATTTCATTAGAAAAGTATGCATTGAGTTATAGTTACCTATAACAATGCCCTAACTAATACCTGAACCAAATAAGAATGACCTGGAAGGTAACAGTTGAGAAGGACTGAAATGGGAGTCCCTTCCCATGGGCCTGTGGGCCTCTCCTACCAGCAGGAAACTACAAAATCTGCTCTCTCTTACAATAGGACAGAGAAAACTTCCTGAGTTCCCCAGTTCCCATGGGTACTCCTGTACCCTCCAACTCTCTGCCTCTTCCTGATAGGTTATATCAGAAAAAGTTAAAGGATTTGAGTTTTCTGACAGGTAGAAGCCTCAGAGTTTGAGAGCCAGGACAAGAAAGGAATTGGGACTTTCTTAGGGGAGAGAGGAAGAAAAGCAAAAGCCATTGGGCTCTTTTTGGTTTGAGTCCCTAGACTTCACTAGGCCTTATGAATAATGTCATTTGTCACATGAATGAACATAGTAGAGGGATAAGACCTCAAAATTGATTTTATAAGGAGGAGTAATGAAAAAGCACCTGCCTGAACCAATTTGATTCAGTTTTCTTTGGTGACGGCTCCTCTGGCTTTTCCCAAGTCATATGAACCCCAACTATTAAACGTTTTATATATAATTAAAAGATTAAACACTTCCTATGTCTAAATGAAGTTTTCTTAAGATATTACAATGTGCTTGGTTAAAGTTACAAAAAGTAGACAATAAAATTTTTATATTTTATTAAGATGAGTTCTGTTTTCCATGGTAGGCTTTTTGTCACTTAAGAAACTAAATTTTAAGAATTAAAAATTATTTAAACATTGACTTTCAAAATGTTCTTAATAATCAGTTTTTGGTTAGTTAAGTGAAAAACTATTATTTGGCTTTTTAATTTAAAGAAATATCTTTGAATTATGTCATTTGTTATCTATTATAGTGGCTTCCACCTTGTAAATGTTTTGTTCTCCTCCTTTCTAGGCTAGACAAGTCCCCAAAATGTGTATAGAATCATTATATGTAGCAAATATTCACTAACAAAATTTTTTACATTAAAAAATAAACTATCTGGAAAATAAAGTGTTACAATTGCTTTATTTATGGTTTATTAATTTTTTACTTTTATTACTTTGTTACTTTTATGTACTTTTGCAGCACATAGTGATTACAGTCACTGTAGGGCCCTGCTACGTACACATAACACATTCCAACTCCCATTTCCCTCCTGACCTCCCTTTTTTTCATCATCCAATTCATTTATTTGTTTTATAAGGCTTTATAAAGTTAATTAGTATGCATATAGGCTGAAAATGAGACTTATAGGCCAAAGAACATACCAAGCATGTAAGACAATCATACTATGTCAAGGTACACTTTTAGATACATTGTTTACACTAGATTACAGGACCTTTTTTTCCTTTTTTTTCCCCTATTATATTCTTTTTCATAACAAATAAAAGTTTTTTTTGTGTTAGGAAAACCGTGAGTTTTTCATTGAAGAGAAATCATGCAAAGACTTATATGTCTTAGTCACTTCACTTAACATTGTGGGCTTAAGAGGCATTCATTTTCCTAAAAAATTACCCAAGTTTACCATTTTTATGGCAGAGCAGTACTCCATTAGGTATAGATATTCATTTCTAATCCATTCATCTGTTGATGGAAATATAGGCTATTTCTAAAATATAGATATTATGAATTGCTAGCACATTTCCTCCCCCAAGGAACACCAGTTCTGCTTTCCCCTCTTACATACATCTGTCCTTCTAGCATCAGGTGTAACATGAGTATGCATACACAGTGATACAATGTCTTTAAATATTTTGGGAAGACACCTAGAAGGAAAATGCCTGAGTCAAATGGAATTTCTTCTTTTGGTTTTTTGAGAAATCTCTACATTGCTTTCCATAGTGGTGGTATCATTTACAGTCCCAGCAACAATGGAAAAGGGTTTCTTTCTCCCCACAACTTCACCAGAATTTGTTATTGGTTGACTTCTTGGTGGTAGCCATTTTTTCTGGAGTGAGGTGAAATCTTAGTGATTTAATTTGCATTTATTGAATGGCCATTGATGTGGAATATTTTTTTCATGTTTTTATTGAATGTTTATATTTCTTCACCTGGGAATTGTCTACTCAGATGCCCATTTTCAATTACATCTTTAAATTTGGGGGTCTATTCCCACCTAGAAAGCAGCACCATGTGCCAGCTGCAGCCAAAGTCAGGACAGCCACACCCAAGCCTCCGAGAGTCCTCGCCATTCCAGGACTGTGGGAAGCGATCACGACAGGGAAACCATAACGTTTTCACTGTTTTGTTGGGTCGGGTTTTATCCTCTTTTGTTATGTCTGATTATGTTAAATCTGATGGCATGAGCAACTGTTTGAAAGATAACAAGACTCATTATGGTAGCCATTTTTAATTTACTAGTGGCTTGTTTTGAAGTCCTTTGTCACATTCACTGTTTTGGCTTTAATGTTTATATTCTATTCTGCTCTGTTCAATTTTATGTCCAAAAGTATCTGCAGCTATTTTGAAGCAAAATGCATTATGGTAACTATTGTTGGTTTAGTAATAATAATCCTTGGTCACAGTAGTACCTGGCAATTTTTTTTTCTATCCAGAAGATTGTCTCTTCATTCTTTAGTGGTTTGCTCTCCTGAGCATATTATCTTGTATTATAACATATCTTATATATCTGGAACTAGAGATGATATATATTTGAAAACAAAACATAGTGTGAAAGAAATCTTTAAACTTACTTTCAACACATGCAAAGTAACTAATACTCTCTGTTATACAATGCACATTACATCTAGAACCTTAAACATCTAAAATGATCAAAATTTTTGGCATTTCTTTAAATTTGACCCTCTCATTTAAACTTGATCTACATCTGCTGGCTTTGAATAAACAGGCACTTTGATATTGTATAAAGGATATGCACTTGTATATTGAGTTATAAGTCTATTTGTAGTGACTAGCATTGTTTTCTAAACTTATAGGAGTTCTAAAAGCATCCTTTAATTCTTGTCAATAATTACACCATGTAAACCTGTTAAAGAATCTAAATTTTGCCTTTAGAGTAAAAACTAAGTAAATATATGTAAAGAAATCTATATTTCTATGATGCTAATCATAACTAAACTTGTGGTATGTTTATATTTTCCAGGTGTACAAGCCTTCTAGAATGCAAAACTTAAGAAAGCATTTTTTGAGCTGATTATCTCCAGACTAAAGTTGTTTATACTAATAGACTTCATCAGGTTTACTTTTATGTGAGTGACCTATAATAGTGTTAAAATAGTTATTGCACTTTGGATTTGTTAATCTTCATTTTGTATTTGACACTATAATTGATGTTTTTATTAATGTTGCCACAGTGACATAGCTGTTGTTATGATTTGGTTTATTTCAGATGTCAGCATCTGTATTTCTTTGTGGTCATTGACAATACTGTGGCTCATTCCTTAAAAACTTAATACTGGACCAAATATACTGCAACCTACCACCCCAAGAAGTGGTTGGATCCTGGGACTACTGGGCCAAAGTCCATAATTAGCCTTAATACCCCACTATGACAAATAGATTGATCAACATCACTGGTCATTATATAAATACAAATTAAAGCAAAAAAAGAAATATCAGAGATAAACAAAATCTTTGAACAAATGGTCTTAATATATACCTACAGTGTTCTACCCAACAGAATACATATTGTTTTAGCAACATATGGAAATATCTCCAAAATAAGCCACAGGTTAGCCAGTAAATCAAGCTTAAGTAATGTAAAAGAACTGAAATTATACTATGCATATTATCAGATCATAGAACAATGCAGTAAGAGATAAACAATAAAAAACAGAAATGATGCAAAGGCATGGAAAATAAAGAATACACTTAAGTAAACAATGAGTTGCATAATGAACCAAGAAAAAATATGACAATTTCTAGGACTGGGTGACAATGCCAGTACAACATACCAGAACTTATGGGACACAATGAAAGTAGTCCTAATAGGCAAGATTATAGCTGTGAATGTCCACATCACAAAAACAGAGAGAACTCAAATAAATAACCTAACAATGCACCTCAAGGTCCTAGAAAAGCAACAACAATCCAAATTCAAAGTTTGTACAAGAATGGAAATTATAAAGATCAGAACAAAAAACAATGAAAACAAAACAAAACAAAACAATTAAAGAATCACGAGTTGTTTTGTCCAAAGCATAAAGAAACTAGACAAACAGCCAATCTATTTTTTTATTTTTTTATCTTTTTATCTTTTTATGTTTTTTTAATCTTTTTCAACTCCATTTTATTCAAGAATAAAAGGAAAGACAAAGAAGGAAAAAACCACAGTAAAAATTCAAAACAGGAGAAGACAAGATGGCCAATCAGCGAGCAAAAAAATACAAAACCTCCCAGAAGAAACAACTCATACGCCAGAATAAAACATCCTGGAGAGACCCAGACAGAGGGAGATGGATCCTCTTGACACAGAAAGAAATTAAAACATAAAAAAGCTTGTCAAATACTTCAGGACTACAACTGAAACAGCTGAACATTATGAGGCACAGCATTTTCACAGTGACCTGCCAAGTATGCACCAGTGGCAGAACCACCCAAACTCGTTCCAACTGCCACTTACAGGACCCACAGCAGCACCAAAGTCGGGGGTTGGTAAGCCCAACAGAGAGCAGTCAGTGGTGGGAATGAGACCCCCCCACATGGGAACGGCGCTACCAAATGGGCCACATGTTGGAATCAGGCAGGAGGAGCCTGAACTGCGAGTAACAGTGACTTCGGTTGGTTGCTTCCTCCCCAGAGAAGATTTGTGGGACTTGCTTGGACTGGGCCATGCCCCTGGCCGGGACCCAATGAGCCATCCCAAATCGACTCCCTGTGCCTAGCAAGCACTGACTGAGTGAAAGGCCCCTGAAGTTTGGTTGGCCCAGCGGGGAGGGGCAGGCAGGAGAGGGCAGAGGTCCCTCACCAGCGTGCTTCAGAGGAACCATGGCCAACAGGGAAGGGGGCTGGGACCTATACTGTAACCTGTGTGGAGGAAGCCAAGGCCATGACAGGAGAGAGAGGCAGGAGGAGGCCCCCAACCCAGAACCCTGAGAACACTGAACCAGGAGAAGGAAAAACAAGGGAGGCTGAGGGCAGCAAACATACAACATCAGGTATGGCTTCAATGGACATTAAGAGATATTGTCAGGACCTTGTAGACGAGCTCAAAACTGAAATATTAAATCAGGTAAAGCAGGATATGAGTAGAGTAATAAAAGAAATGCTCTCAGATCTCTCAGGATGATACAGATAGAAGAAAGGAGAAACACACAAAAAAGAGAGAAACATTCAATAAAGAATATAAAGAAAATATAGACTACATGAAGCAGATTCAAAGAGACTACCAGGAAATTAAAAACTCCATTGAAAGCTGACAAAACTCCTTAAAAGAAACTAAGGATAGACTATCAAAACTTGAAAACAAGTTGGTAATGTGTGATTATGAAAGGAAAGATCTCTTAAAAATAACAAGGAAACAGGGAGTAACAATACAAAGATTAGAAGATGACAAGAGAGTCTATTATTTAAGAATAAGAAAGGTGAACGAAGAAGCAGAAATATATACAGGTGAATTACTAGGGCTATTCATGGAAATAATTAAGGAAAACTTCCCAAGCATGGGAAAAGAAAATGACATTTGGTTATGTGAGGCATACAGAACTCCAGCCACCTACAACCAAAACAGATCTACACCCAGACATATATTAAAGATGCCAGAAATTTCATATAAAAACAGAATATTAAAAGCTGTCAGAGAAAAGAAACAGATTATCTATAAAGATAATCCATCAGAATCACAGCTGACTCCTCAACACAGACCATCAGATCAAGAGGAGCTTGGAGTGAAGTATTCAAAGCCCTGAAAGAGAATAACTTCCAACCCAGATTGATGTACCCTGCAAAACTGTCACTAGAAGTTGATGGAGAAACAAGAAGCTTCCAGGACAAAGAGGAACTGGGGGGTTTGTGACCACCAATCCAACCCTACTGAGAATACTGAAGGACATTCTAGAGAGAGAGAAAAAAAATACCAGGATTTTAGGAACAGTGGCAGCAAGGCCTCAATGAGTGGGGCAGGCAGTAGAATGAAGGAGAACAGTAGACAAAGGCAGGAAAATAGCATGGCAGAAATGAGGTAAAGAAGGATAATTAGAAACTCTAACATAGATGGCCTTGATACACTATATTGTTAATAGTGCACCAGGATTTAAAACACACATTACTCACACTACTCTGCTTAGATGTATTATATTCTGTTCCAGTCATTCTACTTGTACTAGATTTGAGGGCACAGACAGTAATCCTGAAAATAACAGGATATAGTATGGTAATCATCCTTAATTTCCTATTAACTTAATCTAAAGCTCTTAAAACCTACACTGTTTTACCATGATTGATCCTAATCAAATCTGGTTTGCTTGATCATGGTTTTGTATTGACAGATTTTATTCAAAGCTGTTATGATTGATAGTATCAAGTCTGAGAGTATAGGCAACTGCACTTAAGATAACAAGATCCACTAGAATATCCACTCTGGTTTGATTATTACCTGCCTTTGAAGTTTTATACTGTCTACAATGTTTTATTTTTACTAATATTGTTATGTTCTGCTATATGCAATTATACTGCTATATTCAATTATGCCTGATGATATAGACATTCTATTGAAGATAATAAGAAACAACACAGTAATCATTGTAGATCACCTTGTACTATGGTTTTATACAACTTTTTGGTTTCATGTTTTTATAGGAATTTGTTTCGTTTTGTCTTGCTAAGTTTTGTTTTTCCCTCTAATACAGAAAGTATAGAAATACCTGCAGAGATTTATGTAGGCATAGCTGTTTACACTCTCACTGTTTGACTATCTACTTTGTATGCTTTAATTTTGTAACTTGAGCAGCTATTTCTAACAGGACAATATGTAATTTATCAACTAGTGATTTCTTTTTGTTTATCTTTTTTTTGGGGGGGGAATTCTGTATTACCTCTACCCTTTACATGCTTTTTGTTTCTCTTTAAATTAAAAAAAATGAGTCTTCAAATCCTCAGACATGATATTTATTTAGGTATTATTTACTTTATCTCAGTAAGATGTTAAAGCTTTAAGTTTATAGAAATACATGTAGAGACTCATGCATGCATAGCTGTTTACAGTCTTACTGTTTGAATATCTACTTTGTATGCTTTAATTTTGTAACTTGAACAACTATTTCTAAGAGGACAATATGTAATTTATCAACTAGTGATTTCTTACTGTTTATCTTTTTTTTAAATTCTGTATTATCTCTACCCTTTACATTTTTTTCTCTTTAAATAAAAAAAAATTCAAAACGTCAATGAGGGGGCAACACTGGTACATACATTATGCATTGTCATCTGCAAATCATTCACCCAGAGCACAAGATATCTGCATTCAATTGTCCAAACAATGCCAGCACAAACCTTTCTCTTTCAGTGAACTCAGAGAAATCAGTAGTATAACTATCTTAACTATTTTATATACATATACATGCACATATACATATGTTTTTCTTTCAGCTGGTCAAACTAATGAAACAATATGATGTTTACACACGTGTGTATTATTTATTTAACTAATGAGTATGGTTTCTAGTTACATGCATTTACCTATAAGAGTGTCCAGTTTTTCCTTCTTTATGGCTAAGAGGTACTCCACTGTATAAAAATACTACATCTTTTTTATCCATTCCTAAGTCATTGGGTATTGACGTTGTTTCCAAGATCTATTATAATCTATGTGGCTATAAATATGGATGCACATTTATCACTGTGGTATGATGTTTTTAATTCTTTTGGGAAGATACCCAGAAGGGGACTAGCTGAGTGAATAAGACTTCCAATCCTAGTTTTTGGGGGAATCTCCACATTGATTTCTACAGTGGTTGCACCAGCCTGCATTCCCACAACAGTGGAGAAGGGTTCCTTTTGCTCACAGCCCCACCAGCATTTGTTATTGCTTGATTTCTTGATAATAGCCATTCTTTCCAGGGTGAAGTGGAATCTCAGTGTTGTTTTAATTTGCATCTCTCAAATGACCAGTGATGTTGAACATTTTTTCACATATTCATTTGCCATTTGTACTTCTTCATCTGAGAAGTGTGTATTCATCTCAGATTTCCATTTTCGATTTAAAACTGGGAGGACTGATTTTTTTGAGTTTTTATATGTTCTTGATAGTAATACTCTGGCTGAGGAAAAGCTGGCAAACATTTTCTCCTACATTGTGGGTTGTCTCTTCACTCTGTGATTTCTTTTGCTGTGCAAAAGTTTTTCAATAGTGTGAGATCCCAGTTGTTGATTCTTTGTGATAGTTCCTGTGCAATTGGAGTTTTGTTCATAAAGTCTTTGCCTACACTAGTGTCTTCAAGAGTTTTATCTACTCTACCTTGCAGCAGATTTAATATTTCTGTATTAATATTAACATCTTTGATCCTGTGTAATTTTAGCTTAGTACATGGTGAAAGATATGGGTCCAGTTATAATCTTTGGCATATGTGGAGCCAGTTTTTCCAGCACCATTTATTAAAAAATCTATCTTTCTTCCAATGAATGTGTTTGACACCTTTGTCAAAGATAAGGTGGCTTAATGTGTATGGGGGTTGTTTCTGCATCTTCTAATCTGTTCCATTGATCTTTAGGTCTGTTTATTTGCCAGTACCACATTGTTTTTATCACAGTAGCTTTATAATATAATTTCAAGTCAGGGATTGTGATGCCCCATCTTGTCTTTGTTACTCAGGATTGCCCTTGCTATTCTAGATCTCTTCTGGCTCCAGATGAATTTTAGGATTATTTTGTCTAATTCTGTGACATATGCTAATGGAGTTTTTATTGGAAATGCATTGAATATGTATAATAGTTTTGGCAGTGTGGCCATTTTCACTATATTGGTTCTTCCTATCCAAGAGTACATTTATCTCTCCATTTTATAATATCCATTTTAATCTTTTTTCAGAGTATTGTAGTTTTCAACGTAGAAGTCTTTTACATCCTTTGTTAGGTTGATTCCTAGATTGACTGCTTCATTTTTTTTATACTATTATAAATAACAATAGTTTAACTTCTTCCTTTTCTATATTTATTCTTTTTATTTCTTTCTCTTGTCTAATAGCTCCAGCTAATTTCCAGGACTATCAAACATCCAATCCAACCATAAAGGAGATAGAAGATCCAAATCAATGCAATTAGAAGTGCAAAAGGTGAAATCAATGAATATTACTGAAGTAAAAAAGATGATTAACAATCACCTTGTAAACCTGTATGCATGCTTTGCAAACCTGTAGGCTTCATCTCAGGGATCCTAGGATGGTTCAACATAAGCCAGTCAGTACTTGTAACTGCTCATCTCATTAGGCGCAGAAAAAACTTTTGACAAAATCCAACATCCTTTTGTAATAAAAACACTGAAGAAAGTAGGTATGTTAGGACCATATCTCAACCTGATAAAAGCTATTTACAACAAAGCTACAGCCAACATCATATTAAATTAGAAAACACTAAAGTCTTTTCCTCTAAAGCAAGAACAAGACAAGGATGTCCACTCCTTTTTAATATAGTACTCAAAATGTTAGCCAAAATAATAAGGCAAGAGAAAGAAGACCCCCCAAATATCTACCAAAAGACTGTTAGATTGAATAACTAAATTCAGTAGTTTAGCAGGATACAATATCATTAATAGCAACCAATAGAGAGAAACCTACCAAATGGAGAAAAATTGTGCTAGTTATTCCTCACAGGGCTATTATAAAAAATATATGAAGAATCCAAAAATACTAGGCCATGTAAAATAAAAGATGTAATCAAAAAACAGGCAAGCAAAATGAACAGACATTTTACAGAACTACAAAGGGCCAATAAATACGTGAAGAAATTCTCAACATCACTGGCCATTAGAAAAATACAAATTAAAACACAAACACTTTTGAGACTTCAGGGGAAAAGGGAAACCTTCTACACTGTTGGAGGAAATGTGAACTAGTACAACCACTATTGGAAATCAGTGTGGTTCTTCCTCAAAGAACTGAAACTAGAAATTTTGTTTGAGCCAGTTATTCCCCATCTATGAATCTCCCCAAAAGAGTGAGGAACATCTTATTACAATGACACATGCATATCCATATTTGTAGCAGTACAATTCATAATAGCTAAATATTAGAAACAGCGCACATGTCCCTCAATGATGAATGGATAAAGAAAATATATTTATACACAGAGGAGTGCTACTCTGCCATAAAGATAAAGTTGAGTTATTTGTAGGAAAGTGGATGCACTGTGAGGCCATAATGTTAAGTGAGAAAAATGAGACACACAAGTTTAAATATCACATTGTTTCTCCTATACAAGAAACCCAAAGTAAAATATAGAGCAAAATAAAAGACAATAGGAAGAAGTCAAAGAGAAAGGTGATCAATATCAACAGATTGAAAGAGAGGGGAGGCAGGGGAAGGAAAGCATAAAAGCAAAATTGAGATGTGTTAAGAACATGTACCAACTCCATGCAAGGAACATAAGCTTTATGTACAGCAAACATGCACAAAATATGAGAAAATGATAAAGGATCAAAGTCTGGGACAGGTGTGATAGAAAAAGTAAAAACCAGTATAGAAGGAAGTCAAATTGTAAATGAAGACTGTACTTTTAAGTGGACTGCAATTTCTGAGCCTCAGCCAAAATTACCAAAATCTATGCATAACAGCATTCCCTTGGTTAATGTTAGGCTCATTTCCTTCCAAACCAACATATCCAAAATGTCTCAGACATACTGGAAGTCTGTAAATTGGCTTAATTGAAATAATAAAGAGCTGTAAACTTATCCTAAGATAATAGAGCCAAAAAATGCTTAAACTATCCATCTAAAAAAAACAAAACTGGGCTCAGACCTGTAACATAAGCCAGTATCCTTTTCCTTGGGTTTCCACGCCTTCAAGAAAAGCATAAACATTCCCTATTCTAAGAAACAATATCAGTTTCTTTTGAGGGCACGTACTATTTCTTTGAATGTGAACCTTATAATTTCTTCCTAATAAAACCCCTCCCTTGTCTCTTACTGGGTAGTCCTGAAAATTATTTTTCTGCAATGGGATTCAGAGAATCTGCAAACTTATTAAGAGGATGGGTTAGGTTCCTTATTTTACTTTAGGGGACCTCTTCAGACCCAGTCCACTGATAAGTTCACTCCTTGTCTCTAGCTAAGTAAGATCTGGAAAATGAGGGAAGAAACAATCTGTGTAGATTCTGGAATACACACACACTCTCCTTTCCCAGAGTACATTTGGTGGAGAAATTCACTAAAGACTAGAAAAAATGTTCATTCTTTCTGGCTCTGCTCAGTATTTTTGAAATAAATTAGGCAGGTTCCCTTGATCAGGAGAAATGGAACTGGTCTGGGACAACACTGAGTTAGTGAGCACCCACCCTTTTTCACCAGAGGCCATCCACAGCCATCTCCTTACTTACCAAATTCATAGAAAAGCAACTAGTAGAGTTTATGGGCTGTTCTGAAAGGCTTATTTATCCGGGAAGGTAAGGCAGGAAGCTCAAGCTCATCCTGGGCAATTTATAAGACCCTGGCTCAAAATTTAAAAGTTTGGTATTTAAATGACTATGAATGCAGCTCAGAACAAAGGTCCTGAGTTCAATCCACAGTACTGCAAAAAAAAAATAGAATTGAAGATCCATGGACCATATGAAAAATTATTCATAATGTTAGTGTAGGTTAACAAATAAATGAGACAATTGCAATGACAAAAATGTGCTCTAAAGAAAATAAAACAGGGTGCTATTTTTGATAGAATGGGAAAAAATTACATAGCAATAATATCCCCCCCAATCTGAATGTTTTATAGCAACAAAGTTGGATTTTGTGTTATGCTTCTCTTATTCATACCTCTACACACCATATAATAAATAGCAGGGACTCTGCTCCATGTTTACTGAACCTTGGACAACACCAGCACGAATGAGACAGCACTGCTAAGACACTTTCCAACTGGTGAAAATTTGTCCCAGAATCTTGCCCAACAGCAAGAATATCAGAATAACACACCATCCCCACAGGTCCCAAAAGAGAGACAGCCCCAGTGAGCACCCACGATGGTGGGGATCATGATAAAGGATGCAGCTTTCATCTGAAGTGTGCTCCGAGCTACAGGTGCTTAACATCCCTCTTTTTAAGACAGCAAAAACCCATTCTTACAATACAGTGCAGTAAGAGCCATCTCATGTTTATCAGACTTATCTGTTTTGCAGAGTAAACTGAGTCTTCAACTTTTTCATATTCACCTCAAGTTCACCTTCTTCTAAGCATTTGAAAGACCACAGAGCATCGTGACAGAATTTGGGATGTTTCCTGGAACTATTTACCTCAGTTCTGTGTTTTCTCAGGTCTCACTTCTGTCTTGATCAGCACATAGATCTGTACTCTTAGCTGCTAGCAGAGCACACATTTTCTCAAAAGGCAAGAAATAAGGAAGTTATCATTCTGAGAAGAAAAAAAACTTTAGATTTTTTTCAAGAGAAATGTCTTTTCACTATTACAACCTAGCATTTTTAGGGCTGAACCAAATATAGAAAACCTTTTACTCTCTAAAGCATCTAGTTTGAGTAATATAAATGGATTCACCTCAAGACTATAATATGTTAGTGTTTATTTAGTTTCCAGAATAACCTACCCAAAGAGATCTTGAAACAGTCATTCAAATCATTTTTGCTTAATACAAAACTCTTCAAGACAAAAACATTATTCTTTTGTCTCCAAAAGGATATAAGTTTGCTAAAACTAGGAAAACCAATTCTCCCTGAGCTTTAGATTTTCTCACCCATAAATAGGCATAGTCAGCAGTCACAGAAACAAACACTGAGACGATACAAGCTACTGCTGAGTGGACTAAACCCCTTTCCACTTTGGTCATGTTGCTGCCTCATGAAGGGGCCTTGCATCTTTCCAGTGGTCTAGTGGAGACATGAGCTCTGCCCAGTGGCAGAAGTGGCACTCCAGGTCACTTCAAGAACACCACTAATTTGAGTAACCAATTATGTGGGACATTTGAGTGATAAATTCACCTGGTTAGATTACAGTGTCAACAGCAATATTTTTCATTAGATAACACTGATAGGCGTCCTTAATATCTTCCCTGTAGTACCATCATTAAATATACAAACTTTGGAGTCAGGTAGTCCGATATCCAATCACAGCTCACCCATTCACCACCCATCATTTAACTTGTCTATGGTTCATTTTCCTTTGTTTGAGAAGGTGATAACTGGGCTTATTTCATCAGAATATTGTAAAGATTATGACATATTTCTTATAAATCTGTCTGCATAGTATATCAACCTTGAAGGCTGTCAACTTTGAAAAGTAGAAACTCACTACTCACAAATTCCTGCAGGTGACATAGTGATGTCAACTATTCTGTTTCTAGTCTTCAGGCATAAACACTAATAAATCGTTCCAGACAGTACAGCGAAACTGAGGAAGAATACTTCTGAGAACTCGGTGTTCAGTATAAGAAATTTCCTCAGCTATGCTTTGCCCTCTCCTTTTGTTCACCCACTAGTTTGCATTATTTCTCTTAAAATGGAAGAGATCTTTTCCAAAAATTTAGTTGATTAGTACATGTGTATGGTACACATATTTACACTCTCATGTGAAGTTGGTACATGTACAAAACACATCTTAATTCCTTTATCTCCTTTCCCCTCCCTATCTCCCACTCCACTCATCTCTTGATCTCTTTCCTTTTTTTGGTACACATTTGCAGTACATTATGTTTATGTCATAAACCCTTGCACTTGACATCTATTATGGGATGATTCTATGACTTCTTTTCTACTCATTCCAGTATTTTACAATATATGGACATTGAAGTCAGGTTCTAGACTCAAGGCAAGTCTATTCCACACTGCTTTGAAAATTAAATAATGTATTGTGAAAGTATGTATAAACAAAATGTTTCTACTCAAGTGTCAGACATTATTATACTTACTGTTTCCTTATATCCTTTAAATATTATAAAACTTTGCCACAATCTGTAAAAGCAACTGGTTTAACCAGTTTGACTACAGTAAAGTTATTCCGTGTTGTACTCTGTTTCCCATCTCCAAGGCCACCAAAAAAATGCCTTTAGAACAAGTCATAAAATCCATAAGATAAACAACCAGTTGTAGATACAACTTAAGAACAGGGCTACAATGTTTTTCCAGTAATGCTGCCTTCATTGAAATGCTTAAATTCACAATAGATAAATAAATCTTTTTCCTCTGGCTCAGAAGACAATCTCAAGATACGTAACTTTTTCAGCTAAAATCAATTCTAAAGATCCACAATATGGTTTTTAAAAAGTCTGTTTTTACTTGTTACTCTTACAGTTGTTTATTGCCATTTTAAAATGCAAAACCCAAAATTACCAATTATTCTTCAAATTTCTCAACCTAGTGTATGGTTAGGCACTTAATGTGTAACACAAAGAGAAAAGGAGAGCTCTGAAGATTATCTGAGCCTGTTTTACCACTTCCTTTTTTTTCTTTTTTTTTTTTTTTTGACACAAGGTCTCACTGTGCAGTTCAGGCTGCCCTTGAGCTCACTTCGCAGACCAGGCTGGTCTCAGACTCACAATGATCCTCCTGCCTCAGCCTTCCAAATGCTGGGATTACAGGTGTGTGCCACCATACCTGGTTACTACTTCTTTTTTGTTTCTTCTGTCACATCCACCTATTGCAAGCCCTTCTTATGTCAAGAGTGACAAGTCTCCTTAAGCATACTCCATTCCTTACACAGTACATCTAATGCTGATCACGTGGCACATACTCCATACATGTTAATGTCTTCCCTCACACAACCTCACCCAAATTCCACATCTATCTGGTGAAACACCACTGTTTTAGTTCATTCTGTTTGTCTCCAGAAAAGTTAATATACCAAAACCAGTATATGTGTATATTCAATTTAGATTAAATAATCAAACATCTTTAAATAAGCACAGAAATTCTAAAAAACAAAAAATCAAGTGTCAGCTCTTCTGAAGAATTATGTTTGATACTTTAATAAATTTGTGCAACATGGTATCTGTAGCTAATAACAACTCTTGAAAATTGTTAAGAATAGATTTAGGTTTTATCACTTAAAAGTAAGTATACATGGTAATGAATGCAGTAATTAGCTTGATTTAACCATTATGCAAATTATATAGATTTCAAAACAATTTATTGAGCATGATAAATGTATAAAAATTTTGTCAATTTAAATAAATAGAAAAATGCTAAATGTATCCTATAGTAATAAAATAAAGTTTAAGTTATTCATCACAGAATTATTTCAAACTTTGTTTACTCCTTTCATTTGTTAAAATAAAAGACAATTTTATGAAACTGCATTTTCATTATCTAATCTAATTCTAAAATAAACTGAAATATATCTTTGGAAATAGTAGTCATTAAATATTCTTGCAGACTTTTATGTTGGTTATAGGGGCACCTAACCTTTTACCAACTAGTAAGTTAGAACCCTGAAAGCAGAAAGCTATGGGAAAATGAAAGTTGTAATTAACTTTTGAGAATAACTTCCCTTCTTTTTAATAAGTTGCCTCTTACAAACTAATATTAGCACTTGAAAATTTCAGCAGTTTTGAAAATCTGCCACAGTAAAGAGAAGGAAGAATGCTTAAGACAAAAGAAATATTTCAAGTGGAAAATTGGCTCTGATATGTAACAGGATTAGTTAGGTTGTTTGACGTAAAATCTGTGTTTTGTGACGCAAATGCACAGTTCAGTAGTTTATAAGTTCATATAATTTTTCCAGTAATAACAACCCAGGGGAAGCATAAGTAATTACTAAAACAGAAAGATCTATTTCTAGTCTCAGCTCCACCACTAGTAAATTCTGAAATCTTAGATAATCACAGCCTCTCTGAATTTGTTTCCACATTTATAAAACTTCAAAGTGTGATCACTACAGGATCTCTTGTGCCCCTCCCCCATTCTATAATGCTAGAGGACAAGGAAATAAATAACACAGGCCAATAAATTTTGAACTCACAGAAAACTGCTACTGTTGAAAAGTGTCCATGCTGTATTGCTATTACTTAGCAGCCCTTGACTCCTAACAAACAAAGCTTGGCAGATAAGTAAATGGCTGAACTTGTGAAATGGCAAAGAATAAGATATATGGATCATTAGTGTAACTTATCTATGACTGTAACAAATATGGCATTCTAAATCTTGGTTAGCTAATCCATAAATACTCATTTTCACCTCTGTGAAGAGAGGATATAAAAGAATGAGTTGGTTCCATTTGAGCAGATAAATATCCACACAAGAAATGATAAAAACTGGATATTAAATCTACACTTGAATATCAACTGGTAACTGAAAAGAGACAGAAGACAGCAAGATCCTATAAAGAATTGCTTAGGAATATGTATTGAGATCTTGAACCAGGTAAGGCTGAAGAATTGGCAGGTGAAGTCTTTGTGGAAAAGGGCTAGGCATAAGATTTAGAAATATATTCTGGAACCTACTGCTCATTTTATTGAGACCTAGTATGTATGCAACTTTTTTGCATTCAAGCTATACCTAAAATATGTGAATTCACCACCTTCTTCAAAATTCTGTCTGAAAAAAACTTAAACAACACCTTTTAACGTGGGTTGTATGATATTCTGTACCTCCATCTGTCTTTCTTTTGAACTCCTTTCACAATAATTACAAACACCACATATTTGATTTTCTTGGGTTCAGTGGATATCCTTTTCATTCTGGAGTTAAAATAACTAGACTAATTTTCTCATGCACTTATGAACATACTATTTTCTCATGCCATTTACCATCTGTTGATATATTGTGTCAAGTTGAGAAGTTTAGGTGTTTAACTAAGAAACTCAGTAGGGAGCCAGGGTCCTCACTTTGTAAACATCTTCCACATCTGTGCAAGAGGAGGGCACAGAGATGGTGTGAGTACTACACTCTCCACCCCAGATGAGGGTAGCCTGTTGACAATATAAGGGAGGAGAGGCTTGTTCTCCCTTCCTTTTGTTCATGCCATTTTTGCTGTCTTCTGCCACCATGAACTGTTGCCCCTGCGCCATGCTACCCTCCCTTGGAGCCAGTTGATTATGAACTAAAACCTCCACAAACTGTGAGCTAAATAAACCTTTCCTTCCTTAATTTTGGGTGTTGAATATTTTGCCCCAGCAATGAGTGAAAAATAACCAAGACGCCATCTATATTCTTGATTTAAATGCCCTTCTGTCTTCCTGCTACATTCAAGTCTCATTGAACTTCACCACTGCAAAGAAGCACATCATAATGTGTCTTTAATCAATAAAGAAATAAAAGATAAAAATGCAACCCTTGGACTATCCAAATCTGCAACTATCAGAAGTTTGGGCATTCTAAAAAAATAAGGTGCTGCTCACCTCAACCTCTATCAGCAGAAGTCACCAACATCATTCACCTTTGTGTTCAGCAGTGCTCAGCTCCTGAAACAAACCTGAGAAAAACAGATCCTTTAGCAGCCCTGTTCCCCCAAATTAGAAGGCCTAGAAGTCATCTAACTGCCTCATACCTGAGGTTATGGGCTGAATGTTTGTGTTCTTCACAGTTTATGTGTTTAAACCATAGCCCCAGTGAGATGGTATTAGTGAAACTCAGCAGTAGGTAAATTATTGGTGACCTTGAAAAACAAGATCTTAGACATGTGTGTTCTTTTTATGAAATTTAAAAGTTATCAGTATCTTCAGTTTCTTAATATATGTAGTTCTTTCAAAAGAAATTGTTTATATGGATGATGTACTTGTCTGATGTCTTCTACAAAACACCCTGAGGAAATTTTAAGCTGTTTTGATTCAGAATCCCCACTGTGACTAGATTCTATAGTGAGTCTCAATGGAAGAGATCTATGTGAACTCACACAGAATGAAATCATATTGTTATTTTTAAAGTTAACTTGTCCACCTTGATCAATTTATATATTCCTTAACCCATGGTAATTCATACCTCTTGTTTTTTACGTGATTGGTTCTAGCAGTATCTGAAAACCCAATCTAGCAAAACTAGAGGTTTGCCTTTTATAATTGACTATGGTTATAAAATCAATAATGTTCTTTTCTTTCATGTATAAGTAAAATGATCTCTAAAAACATCCTATGAACCCTCATTCATACACAATATAGGGCTTAATGGAAAGAATCTTGCAAAATCCATTTGGAACACTCAGAATCCCTGCTTCCTTTCTGGTTCTCATTAATGTTTCCTGACAGTTAATGTGATGAAAGATCTCAGCATTGATTAAAGAAAAAAAATGAAGGGTACTGGTTGACTCTGTGGGAGCAGAACGGCTAATTAAACAGAAAACCTCTAGCTTCTCCCTCTCAAAAGATAGTGAGTTTCACAGCCAAGGCCATGACTATAAAATGTGTTTCCCCTAATATCCTGCTGGTGCCCAAAGCAGCTGGTGCCTGCCTCACAGTCATTGCCAAGTTATTCCTTTCCAATACATAAGCTCATGATTGTCAACTAAGAAATAAATCAGTCAGGCCAAGAACAAAGAAAATTACATGTATTGGGGGCTAGTTAGTATTTCAATTCAAGAAAACATAGATTCAAGCAATTTTTAAAATATGGTTGTAGGCTTAGAAAAATGATGCCTGTATTTATAGATTTAAACTGCAAAAGGTTGGAAACTGCATCACTTGTTTGTCGGGAATTATGTGTTGATGCTGGCACACAATCAGCTGTCTTATAAGAAAGGAACTGGATATGTCTCAGTCTTTTGGCAGTTTGGGGGAGGGATCTGCTGCACAGACAGTCACCAGAGGTTAACAATGTTTCAGGAAACTGTGGGTTTGGCCTAGTCCAAAAGTCAGTTCACATCCGGGACATCAGAATGCTGTTTGGGAAAGTGGAAATAAAGTTAAGTTTATTATTTAACTTGTCTGAATCAGAATAAAGACTAATTTAGAAAACATTTATGTGGCATAGCTTCTTCTCATAAGCACTATATATGTTATGTATATAATATATATGATATGTAGATATACATAAGCTTATTTAGTGCAAGGTCACAAGCTGAAAATGAAACACAGACCTTGGATGTGCAACCCAGTTCATGGTGTCATAGAACTATAGATCTTAAACCAGAATCAGGCTCAGATATTAACTGTTCAAAGGCCCACTAGAGCCACAGTGGATATGTGACTTCCCCTCCTTGTCTGAGATAAAGTGGGAGGTGGAACTCTGGTTGGCCTCTTGGTAAAGATTTCTTCCTCTGCATTCAACTGCATATGACAGAGTCATAGTTTTTCAGAGTCAAAAGAAACATTACCTTAAACAAATTGTTTCCTGGGGATTGTCCACATTTATATAAATGACATCTCCATCAATAAAAGGTACTCACTGCTTTTTTACTTCACCTCTTTCTTTCTTTACTACAAAGAAACTCACCCAGTTACAACAATGCAATAGATGGAAAGTGCTCAACTGACCACATTCATTTATTCAGTATTCTATTTCCTCTGGGAAGGAAGAAATTATGCCCTCCATTTTGATTCCTGCAATAAGATCAAGCTGCATCTCATTCTTCACTTGCAGTAACAAGAACTATCAACAGCTTCAGATAGACTTTTTATGAACCAAGGCCAAAAGGCTAAGGAAGTTAATTCACCTAAGAGGCCTCTTCCCTGAAATCTCTTAGAGGCTGGAGCTATGGGCAAAAGAAACTGAGTCACTAGGCTGAGTGAGGAAGATCCCCCCTCACCTAAGATGGGTGGTCACCATATGCATTCTGAAAACCAGATAGAAATAAAAAGAGCAAGACAAGTCAAATTCATTCACTCTTTCTTGAGGAACTGAGGCATCCTTTTCCTGCCTTTGGACATATGAATTCCAGATTCTCCAGGCACTGAACTCAAGGACTTGTACCAGCTTCCCCCTGGATTCTCAAGCCCTCAACTTAGCCTGAGAATCATATCATTTGCTTTCATGATTCTGAGGTCTTCTGACTTAGACTAAGTCATGCTTTACTACTTATCATGGGAGTTTTCAGCCTCCATAATCATATGAACCAATACCCCTAAGAAATCCTGTTTCATACATCTACATACTTACATCTATATATCAATCTACTGATCGCTCTATCTCTAAATACATTTTATTTCATTTCACCTCTATGTAAATACATTGCCAGTAGATAGATTCTACTGATTCTCTCTGGAGAATTCTGACTGGCACACAAAGAATGGACTCAGTATAATCAATTATGTGCTTATAAAACCACTGGAAATACCAAAGGAGAGAAAGAAAGAGCTGCCATGTATTTGTGTTCATAAGATTAAAAAAGTGCTGCTACCCAGAAACAAAACCCTATGAAAGCAGTGACTGTCAATTTCTCAGCTGTTTCCAGCTATAAAATGGACAAGATGACAGCCACTCACATCTGAGAAACTTACTCAATCACTTATCAGGGGACAAAAACCATGGCCAGGGGACCAAAAAAATAAAAAATAAATGTGCACCTCTTCCACATTTTCAAGCCCATGTGATGAGAGGATCCCACTAGCAAAGCCTGGTAATTTGGATCCCTGAGAGTCCAAGAAACATAGTTTCCAAATTTGCAACTGTTCGATACAGAAGAGACTTTATAAGGGATGTAAGCATGCAAATGCTAGTAGATAATTATGAAACTAAAATTGCTCCAGTAGAAAGCAAAGCCCATCCTCATCCCTAAAGAACAGAGGAAAGTACAAAAAAAAAAAAGTGTCCCTTTTGTCTTTGGTAGAACAGTAAGATAGCAAGTTGCTTTTCAACCACATACAAATCATCTTCCCATATGTTCTGGGACCCCAGAAGACAATGTAATTCCTATTGACAAATGACAGAGAAAATATTGAAAGCCATATTAACAATGCAGCATAGGCCCCACCACTAAGACCCACTAAGGGAACTTTATACATAATGTCAATGAAATTACTCCTTCAATAATAAAATTTCCTTTAAAAGAACAAAAAAAAAATTCCTTCCTAGGAAGGGAAGATTCATTGTTCCCTAAGCTCTTACGTGGTATTTAGTTTTTGTTTTGCACATATGGTTACATAACTTAGATCAAGGAAACTGACTAACAGCTTTATAAAACTTTCCAAAAGATAACAAAAAACTGTCACATTTCTTTTCAGCTTGGAGAATGTCCCTGACTCTCTGGTTTTATCCTTTTAACTTCTATATTCTTTCAGTTTCATTTGAAAGTGACCTTTGACTGGGGATTTTCCGTGCATGATTCTTTTTCTGGAATAGGAGCCAAAATTTTTCCTTAGGCATCAAGTTATGAAAGGATTCCTTATTCTTTAAACAAAAAATTTAAAAATTATTCTGGATCACTTCTCATTAATTCTTTCCTTACTATCTTAACAAGACAAAAGCATAAAATGAATATTTGTCAATTGCAGAATGAAATTTCTAATATTTTATTAACTGTATCCTTCATATGACTCTTTAAACAACCTTTGAAAGCATGCAACAATATGTGTAGCCCTCGGATCTTAGAGTGCATCTTCCCAAATGGAATAACGAATTTGCCTCCATACTATACTAATGACTACAAATTTATTTGACCAGAGAATACATTATGCACTATGAAATCTGACATAAAATTCCAAAGTGGGCTTTAGCTAGAAAGAAAAGTTGTTGTAGATAGGAGTTGAGGCAGGAATGGAGTTTCAGAGCTTGAAACTCACAGGAGTTCTGGGGAACATAATTCAGAAACATTTATACTACAGAATTCACACTCTTCCCTCTCATCTGATTTATAATTATGAATGGGGTGGCTGCTGCCAGAACAGATAATGGCAGAAGACCTTTGCAGAAAACCATGTGAAGAATTTGGACTCCCCCAAGAGAAGTGGCCATTAAACTGAACAGACAACAATTCTCTAGCACTCCTGTTCATAAACCTTCTGGAGATTCCAGAGGAGTGCTGGCCAGGTCTGATTGCTTCTTCACTTCACAAGCCAATAGGTAAGTAGGGCAGTTATGACATGATTGCTACCAAATGCTGACTTGTTCAGCCCACCAGGAACAGAACATTTGAAAGGTCAGCCTAGCTGCCAGCTACACTAATTAACCACTGGGTAGCAAGGCCCAGAGGAAATCTGGCTCAGTATTAAAAAACTCATATACTTGGCCCTATAATTGTTGCTTTCAATCAGTGCTTATAATTATTGCTATTATTTTATGTAGTGTTGTTCTTAGTATGTTCTCACTTCATGATGGAGTGACCTAGATCTATACTGCCCAGGTTTTGATCTCATTCTGCTACTAACCACTATATGATCTGTGTCAAAGCATCTCAAACCTATTTCTTCACCTATAAACTTCAGATTATAGCAATTCTACATACTTCATGGAACATGAATGAAGTGATATGTAAAATATTCAGCACAGACAACCAAATAGTAAATAGTAAACCAAATAGTAAAGCACTCAGGACTAGTTATTAGTATTCTCTTAATATAAAAATATTTCTCCATTCTGTTTTTTCTCTAAACATCACTAGGTCAATAAATACATTCATATATAACTGGATATAAAAACACTGCATAGTTCTTTAATAGGAAGACTAAAGTTGAGATAAATAATCAAACTCTAAGGTATATAATATTTGAGTCACTTTTTATTAAAATACAGCAAATTTTGATAAATATACAATTTGCTGGAGTTAATAAAAAGAGTAACTGCATAAATTTGGTGATCTCACAGTCCATGTTGTATGGTCAGCATTATTTTTTTTAACAAAAGTCAGTGCTAGGTTAATCAGGGATTAACCTGTATTTACTAGTAATTAGATATGACATACTAAGGTCTAGACCCTCCTACAGTAAATATCAAGGTTATTACAGCGAAGAAGCAATTGCTCTTTTCCTTATCTGTAAAACAAGGTACCTAGCCTATTAAGGCCCTGAACTACTTTTAGGGATAGCCATATTACATGTTTATTTTCTTGTGTCTTAGAAGTAGCTGCAGAATTTCAAATAAGCAAAGTGAAAATAATTCAGGGAAATTATTTTCAGCTAAAAACTATCTCCTCACCTACTTCATAAGACACTTGCAGAATTCTTGAGAAGATAAAAGGTGTAATCTATTTTATATATAAACTTTCCTCATAAACTTTTTTTCATATATCTGACACACAAGCCAAATTATACCCAGCATTATATGAATCAAAATACAGGACAGTTGAATTTCTGTTCCATAGGTCCCCCATCAATTACCTTAACTGATTTTTCAATTCTTCACAAATTGAAATTTGGTAGAACTAGGGACATGGTGAGTTAACACTGAAGAGTCTTCAGTTTCCTCAAATGCCACCTGGGTAAGAATGAATATATACAATTAAAAACTTCTATGCATAATTAAAGCCTAATAGTATTAGACTTTTGACATACTAAAATTCTAATCTAGGCTTCCCAGAACCTCCAACATGGGCCCACCCTGCCACTGGGAAATTAGCAGAAGCCTGCATCAGGCGTAGGCTGCCCCGAACCTCCACCGTGGGCCCACCCTGCCACCGGGAACATCGAGGAGGCCCACCCAAGACTGAAAACTGCCCTGGACTGCAACAGATGGGCCCATCCTACCACCTGGAACATCAGAAGATCTCAGCGGGCTCCAGGTAGTGTGAGAACATTTGGAACATTGCTCCCAGTTGGTGAACTTTGGACTACACCGGATTGACTGCATCAATGTGGTGAGTATACCCCTAAAATAGAGGCAT
This sequence comes from Hydrochoerus hydrochaeris, assembly GCA_004027455.1. NCBI lineage: Eukaryota > Metazoa > Chordata > Mammalia > Rodentia > Hydrochaeridae > Hydrochoerus > Hydrochoerus hydrochaeris. The sequence continues at coordinate 41,981 of PVLA01007660.1, read as the reverse complement.
ACAGGGGATAAATAGGGCCAGTACTAAAATCCCCTCCAACTAACTGTAAGACTTTGGTGTGTCTGAAAAGAGTATGTGTGACTCGCTCCTACACATAGAAAACGTCAGGCAGACTAAAAATGACAAAACAAAAAAGCAAAATGCAGTCTCAAACATTTAGTTCACCAGAAGCAAGTATAGGAGACATTGAAATAGAGGAAATCAAAAGTAGCACACTGGGAATCTCTGAAAAGATAGTAAGTAAGATAAAAAAAAAAACGGCATCAGGCTATAGAGGAAATCAAATTAGAAGTAGTTTCCCATGTAAAGATAGAAATAGCAACTTTAGTAAAAGAGTTGTTGAATGCAGCTAAAGAAGAACTAGAGAAAAAAGTACATGAGCATGGGAAACTGATTGAAACCTTGAATGAACATTATAGAAAACAAGCAGAATTCATGAAACAAACTCAAAGAGACATCCAAGAAACAAAAAAATTCTATTGAAAGCATGCAAAACTGCCTAAAGGAAGAGGAGGATAGGATTTCAGACCTTGAGGAAAGGATCACAGTTAGTGATCAGGAAAGGATAGCACTTTTAAAAATAACAAAGCAACATGAAATGACAATCCAGAAGCTTCATGATGATGCCAAGAGCAACAATATAAGAATAATGGGCATTAGTGAAGACACAGGAGTCCAGGCAAATGACATACGTAAAGTATTTACAGAAATAATTGCAGAAAGTCTCCCAAACATGGGGAAAGAATCTGATATGCACATAAGTGAGGCATATAGAACACCAAACAGTCACAATCAACATAAATCCACACCCAGACACATAATAATTAACATCTCAGACATACAGCATAAAAAAAGAATATTAAAAGCTATCAGAGTAAAGACACAACTCACCTATCAGGGAAAGCCCATTAAAATCATGGCAGATTTTTCAGCACAAACCCTCAAGCCAATAAAAGGTTGGAGTGAGGTATTTCAAGCCTTGAAAGAAAACAACTTTCAATCCAGACTGATGTACCCAGCAAAAGTTTCATTCAAATTTCATGGAGAAACAAGATACTTCTATGACAAAGAACAACTGAAGAAATTCATGTCCACCAAACCAACCCTAGAAAGAGTACTGAAAGACATACTAGACAGAGATAAAAATGACCACAATCCCCAAAACAACAACAGAAAGAAATGTCGAGGTAGGATAAGCAATTAAATAAGGGGAAAAGCAAAAACAAACAACTGGAACATAACATGGCAAAGTCGAGACAGTACATATCAGTGATATCCATAAATATAAATGGCCTCAATTCACCTATGAAAAGAAATAGGTTGACAGAATGGATCAAGAAACAGGATGCCACAATATGCTGTATACAAGAAACACATCTGACCCAAGAGGACACTCATAGATTAAAAGTCAAAGGGTGGAAAACAGTATTCCATGCAACAGGAACCCAGAAAAAAGCAGGGACAGTTATTCTATTTGCAGACAATGTGAACTTCAAACCTAAAATGATTAAAAAAGATAGAGAAGGTCACTACATACTTGTTAGTGGAAAAATTCAAGAGGAAGAACTAACAATTATAAATATATATGTGCCAAATACAGGAGCACCCAACTATATAAGACAGATACTAATGGATATGAAAAACCAAATACACAAAAACACAATTATAACAGGAGATCTTAACTGCCCATTGTCACAAAGAGATAGATCAACTAGACAAAAAGTCAGCAAACAAATAACAGAACAGAATCATACCTGTGAGAAACTGGACTTAGTAGATGTTTACAGAGTGTTCCATCCAACCACATCAGAATACACATTCTTCTCAGCTGCAAATGGGACATTCTCCAAAATAGACCATATATTATCCCATAAAACATTCTTAAGTAAATGCAAAGGTATTGAAATCATACTATGCATATCTGACCATAGTGCACTGAAATTGGAAATTAATGGCAAAAGAAATTGTAAAACCTACATAAATACATGGAAATTAAATAACAGCCTTTTGAACAACCAGTGGGCTACAGATGAAGTTAAAGAAGAAATAAAACAATCCCTACAATTCAATGAAAATGTAGAAACAACATACTGTAATATGTGGGATGCAATGAAAGCAGTCTTAAGAGGCAAATATATAGCAATAAACTGTCATATCAAGAAAACAGAACAAGCACAAATAAACAACCTAATGCTCCATCTCAAGCTTTTAGAAAAAGAAGAGCAAGCTAAACCCAAAGCTCATAGAATAGAGGAAATTGTAAAGATTAGAGCAGAAATCAATGCAATTGAAACTAAAAAAAATACAAAGAATTAATGAATCAAAAAGCTGTTTTTTTGAGAGAATCAACAAAATTGACAAGCCACTGGCTAACCTTATCAAGAGAAAGAAAGAAAAAACGCAAATTCATGCAATAAGAACTGAAAAGGGAGAAAGTACTACAGATCCCATAGAAATTCAAAAGATCATGAATACGTACTTTGAAAATCTCTACTCACATAGAGTGGAAAACACAGAGGAAATGGACAGATTTCTAGAAACATATGAACTCCCAAAGCTCAACCAAAAAGATAAAGCAATTTTGAACAACCCAATATCAGCTATTGAAATTGAAAATACAATTAAAAACTTACCAACAAAGAATAGTCCAGGTCCGGATGGATTCACAGCTGAATTCTACAAGAAATTTAGAGAAGATTTGATGCCAGCACTCCTTAAACTCTTCAATGAAATTGAGAAAAAAGCAAACCTCCCTAAATCATTCCTGGAGGCAAGTATTACTCTGATACCAAAACCAGAGAAAGATCCAACCAAAAAAGAGAACTATAGGCCAAGCTCACTAATGAACATTGATGCAAAGATTCTCAACAAAATACTGGCAAATAGAATGCAGCAAATCATCAAGAATAATATACATCATGACCAAGTGGGGTTCATTCCAGGAATGCAAGGGTGGTTTAACATACGCAAATCAATAAATGTAATACACCACATCAACAGAGCCAAAAACAAAAACCACATGGTCATCTCAATAGATGCAGAAAAAGCTTTCAACAAAGTCCAACACAGGTTCATGGTAAAAACTCTTCAGAAACTTGGAATACACAGCATCTACCTCAACCTTATAAAGGCCATCTATGACAAACCAACAGCCAACATTCTACTAAATGGACAAAAACTGAAAGCTTTCACTTTAAAATCAGGAACAAGACAAAGATGTTCACTATCACCACTCCTTTTCAACATAGTTCTGGAAACACTAGCCAGGACAATCAGACAAGAGAGAGAAATAAAAGGAGTAAAGATAGGAAAGGAAGAAGTTAAAACATCACTATTTGCAGATGACATGATACTCTATATAGAAGACCAAAAAATTCCATTAAAAGACTACTAGAGGTAATAAATAAGTTCATTAGTCTAGCTGGATACAAAGTCAATGCTCAAAAATCAATAGCATTCCTGTACACAAACAAGAAACTCACTGAGAGAGAAATTATGGAAATATCGCCCTTTACAATAACATGTAAAAAAATGAAATGCTTAGGAATCAACCTAAATAAAAATGTAAAAGGCCTATATGCTGAAAATTATCTACACTGAAAAAGGAGATTAAAGAGGATATTAGAATATGGAAGGACATTCCTTGCTCTTGGTTAGGAAGAACCAACATTGTGAAAATGGCTATACTCCCAAAACTGTTATACAGATTTAACACAATCTCAATCAAAATACCATTGACATACCTCACAGAACTAGAGAACACACTACTAAAATTCATTTGGGAACAGAAGAAACCTAGAATAGCAAAGGCAATTCTAGGCCACAAAAGCAAGGCAGGAGGCATCTCAATTCCTGACTTGAAACAGTACTATAAAGCCACAGTGATAAAATCAGCTTGGTACTGGCAAAGAAATAGACCTGAGAATCAAGGGAATAGATTAGAAGATGCAAGCACAACTACAAAGACACTCAGCAACCTGATATTTGACAAAGGGGCTAAATATATCCACTGGAAGAAGGATAGTCTCTTTAATAAATGGTGTTGGAAAGATTGGCTCTCCACATGCCCAAGACTGAAACTAGATCCATGCATGTCACCATGCACAAAACTAAAGTCTAAATGGATCAAAGACCTCAATATTAAAACAGAAACACTAAATCTACTGGAAGGCAAGGTAGATAGAAGTCTTGGAGACATAGGCGTAGGCAGAGAATTCATGAACAAAACACAAACTGCACGGAAAACACTTCAAAGAATCAACAGATGGGATTTCATATTATTGAAAAGTTTCTGCACTTCAAAGGAAATCACCAACAGAGTGAAAAGAAAACCAACAGAGTGAGAAAGAATTTTAATCAGCAACCCCTTCAGACAAAGGACTTGTGTCCAGAATATATAGAGAATTGAAAAACATCAAGCCCCGCAAATTCAAACACCCTCTCCAAAAATGGGCATCTGAGATAAATACACAGTTCTCAGAGAAAGATATACAAATAGCAAATAAATACATAAATAAATGTTCACCATCACTGGTCATTTGAGAAATGCAAATTAAAACACCATTGAGATTCCATCTTACTCTGGAAAGAATAGCTGCCATCAAGAAATCAACTGATAACAAATTTTGGCGAGGCTGCAGGGAAAAAGGAACACTGCTCCACTGTTGGTGGGAATGTAGACTGGTGCAACCATTATGGAAATCCATATGGAGAATTCTCAGAAGACTAGGATGGGAAGTTCCATTCAATCCAGCTATTCCTCTCCTGGGTATTTTCCCCAAAGAACTGAAAAGTTCATATCACAGTGATACATGTGCACCCATGTTCATAGCTGCACAATTTGTAATAGCTAAATCCTGGAAACAATCATGATGCCCATCAACTGCAGAGTGGATGAAAAAGATGTGGCATTTTTTACAATGGAATATTACTCAGTATAAAAAAGGATGATCTTGAGGCCTTCATAGACAAATGGGGACAACTTGAGACTATCCTCTTTAGTGAAATAAATAAGAATTATATTTATAAATATCACATTGTGTCTCTAGTGTAAAAAGTAAGAACTACAAGAGTAATAAAACCAAAATATGTAATTGCTATTGTAAAAAAGAGAGGAAAAGAAAGTGCTCTAAGGGATATAACTGCATGTATGTTTGAGTGTGTAAAATAGATGACCATATTGCTGAATCTTTGTTGGATCTTTGAGTAAAACTGTTTGTAGGCTGACTGTTTGAATATTTACTATGTACCCTTTAACTTTGTAACTTGAACAACTATATCCAGGATGACAGTATGTAATTTATAAAGTACTGATTTCTTAGTGGGGATTTTTCTCATTCTCCTTTTTCTTTCTTTCTTTTAGAATTCTGTATTGTTGCTACACTTTTTTCTGTTTTTTTCTTCTCTTTTAATAAAATTTTAAAAATGTATAATTGCTATTGTAAAAAAAGAGGAAATAGGAAGCATTATAAAAGATATAGCTGCATGTATGTTTAGATGTGTGGGATTGATTACCAAAGTTCTAGGTTCTTGTTGGATTCTTGAACAGATTTGTTTGCACTCTCACTGCTTTAGTGTCCACTTTATGTGCTTTAATTCTGTAACTTGAATGACTATTTCTAAAAGAACAATATGTAATGTATCAACTTGTGATTTACTATTTATCTTCTTTTCTTGAGATTCTGTGATATTTCTACCTTTTTCCTGTTTTTTTCTGTTTAAATAAAAAAATGAAAAAAAATTCTAATCTAAGTATTTTTAAATAAATTGGAGCAATTGGAAAAAATGGATATCTTTTAAAGTGATGGCATTAAAAGACACTTCTTATAAATATGTGTGTGCACACACACATGCATGTCATGTGTGTTCATTCTTTCAACAGGGATATTTCAAGCTCTGTGGTATGCCAGGCTCTGTTCTAGGTTCTAAGGATCAAAAATGAGGACAGTAAAATTTCCACTCTAGGGAAGGGAACTTTAATACAAGTAAAAGAATATATAATGAATTGTCCACAAAGTAACATGGAAGAAAAGCATAAAACCAACGCTATGCAGCTGCGTGGGGTTCTGAGTTCTTATAGTTGATGGAGGCTCTGGGATTCATATACAGCCAGATAGAAACAGAAGAAAATTAATAGTTAATTTTATCTTGTAGGCTTCAAGGCAGAAGGTAATGGTAAGGCTGAGCATTGAGAGGAAAGGAGAGACAAAGGTTATCCCAGAAGTACTCAGTGTTTTAGGATACCCTCTATCCATCCTGAAAATAATATGGATGCCAGAAGAGGATTTTCCTACCTAGAAAGTGAAACGCTCTGAGGCTTCGACATAATGTTCAGTGAATTGTTTCTCACTGCAATTTTTAATTAACTTACACAGTATGATAACTCAAAAACTTGCAAACACAACAAATCTTTTGGTTTTGGTTTTTGAATTGGTTTGCTGTTTTCATTTTTGTCTTTGCCCATGTCAGTTGGATCTGAAGGCTCCCTACTGTACCTGGGGTGTGGTGGAAAGTTCATGTATGACCTAAGTTAATCTAATCAGTGAAGCAAAAGATTTCAGCTATGCAGGATGAGGAAACACCCATCCCCTATAGCCACTACCAATCACCTTATAATTACAAAAGGAAGTAGCTAGAAAGGAATTCTACATTGACAGAGGAAGGAGTATTAGCAACCTGAGTCATCAATGACCTCTTGGACCCACTGATTATTCCACACCTGGAACTCACCCTTTTCTAGACTTCCAATTAATACTTGAGGTAACAAATATCCCTGTTGCTTAAGCCCATTAGAAGCTAATTTTTCTGGTACTTGGATTCTAAAACTGGCTTCCTGACACAGAAAGTGATTTAAATGGTGCATAAAAAGGGCTACTATCTCCATTTTACTAGAGGGAAAGTGGTGTTTAGGGAAAGTGGTGTTTAGAGAAAGTGGATTTTAGAGAACCCAAGCCTCTTCTTCAGTGTTTATGGTTAATAAATTGCACTTGCTCCTAGCACCATGTCCCTTCCTCTGTCTCCATTACTTTTCCTCTCCAAATTAAGTACTAAAGCTTCCTGGTTTCATAGAATGTAATTTAAACAATTAATAGTTACTTTTCCTGGTAAAAAGAACAGTTGGAGTGGAAGATTTTTGCCATCCATAGCTGTTTCTCTGTTAAAAACAAATGATAAAGGTTAACAGTAAACCCATGAATCAAAGATCAATGCTATTAAATACACCAGCTATACCATTAGAATCTAAAAATACACTACAGAGCAAACTGTGAAATGGTCTTGACGTCAGCAGAAGACACAATCATCATCTGAGATCACTTTATGACCCTTCTGTAAGTATTTCACAGATAAACTCGTGTTGTGAGCTTTTATATCACAAACATAAAAATATCCTTATGGATTTCATAAGCAGTAACATATTAACTACACAATACATTAAATCTTTGTGAGCTGTGGGTCATGAGATCATCCATGGACAGTTAATGAGGTCTCAAGATCCATAAATGAATTATGTAAAGAAACAAATTACATAGACAGACTTGGAAAGACCTCACTTGCCTTTGCAAATCTACATCAGTTGTTTTGAAAGAATTTCAGTTTGACCTAGACTGGGAGTGAAGCTCGAGCTAGCAATGTTAGGGTCATTTAATGCCCCCCTACACTTAATTGGTTTTTACAAAAACATAAGTAATGTAATTTGGGGCAACATTGAAGACAGACCAGAGTTAACAAATGTCAACAATTTTGTGTGTATTCTTCCACAACTTCCTTTGCATTCATTTGATGAAACATGAATGCGCACGTAACATTTTTTAATTTGAAAGATGAGACAGTGAAATAAAAAATGTCTTATAGTTTATTTTTCTTAATTATAAATATTTTTGACATCTTTCTACATTTATATACATGCATGTCATTCTTTTTTAAATGGCTACATAATTTTCTATATAACTGACATTCCAAAGATATGCAAAAATTTATCTACTTATGGGTAATATATCTGGAGTCTCACATCATAGTGGATTTTATTGCTAATAAACAGTGATGCTTTGAGCTTTTTATTTTTATACAAAAGTGATTTTAAATTTTTAAGTGTTATATTCTCCACATAATCATATTATCAGGTTACATTTCAAGAAGTATGTAGTAAATCACAAGCCAAGTATCAATACATAAGAATGTCTGTTTGCCTCAGAGAGAGCTATTCTACAGATTTTTGTCACTGAACAAAAAGTGTGTTATATTGCTTTAATATTCTGTTCTGTGATATTAGTTGATAATCAACTTTTTAAGTTCTTAGCAATTTATATCAACTCATGCAAAGAAACGACAGATAGATTAATAATATAAATTAGAAACAACTAACATACTCAAAGATAATTTAGAAGAAAATTCATTTAACCATGTGTAAGGAAAGACATTTTTAAGTATAAAATTAAATTATTTTTATTTGTTTGTTTGTTTTTGAGTCAGTGTCTCTGTAGTGCAAGAAGGCCTTGAACTCAGTGTGTAGTCCAGGGTAGCCTTGAACTCATAGCTATCCTCCTGCCTCAGCCTCCCAAGAGCTGGCATAACAGGCATGTACCACCATGCCCTGCTTTAAATTATTGATAAAAATGGGCAATTGGCCACATTAAATTGTGCTTTTTTAGCTTTGATTGAGCAACTTATATCATAAATAATGCCAAAAGGCAAATTATTGGCTGGCAAAATAACCACAAAACACATCATAAACTCCATGAGATGATACAAGAAAGAAAACCTGTCTCAAGGAAAAATAGGCCAAAGATAAAAACAGGAGAAAATGTGTGATATTGTGCTTCCTACTAGCAATATAATTATCCTTGTTACTTTTTGTGCACACACAAACAAGCTGAGGCCTGTGAGCTCAAGACTAGTCTTTGGAAGACAGTTTGCTCAGATGATACTTACTCAACTTGAGAAATACAGGTTAACTGCCTTGGAATTTGAAGGGTGTATTTAAAATCTGAAAACAATTTCCTCGTATTATTTGAACTGTCAATCGTACCTCTAAATTCACTAGGCCTGCACCATTCATCTAATTACTCCCCATATATTGGATTAGGTAATATCTAAAAATCTATAAATTTACTTTATTATTTATGTAATTTTCCCTTTATAATATTAACTACCAGGTAGAATCCCCTAAGGCATATCAGTCTATACAATTTGTTTTGGCATCTTAAAGGCATTTTAAAATGTCTCATTTTGCACAGTTCATAAACTAGATATATTTCAGTGCAGCAAGGCTGGGTGGATTGACATTTCTATTTTTTTCTGAACATAATACTCCATGGTGAAAATACTCATATTTCTTCATTTTTGTTTGTACTGGCTGAATACCATGAATTAGGCTCTGCTCTAAAGCTAGTGAGTTATAGAGCCATAATTCTGTTCACACATAAATAAAATACTCTTGCTGTATTTGCCCTTTGTACAGATCTTTAGTCGGGTAAGAGAGTGTATTATGGGATCTCATATCCACGATCTGCAGCAGGTGTGCCAGAGGTTTTCTAGATTCCCATCTAGTTTTATTATTTTAATAAGCCAGTGAAGTAAAAAATCACAGCCTGTTTTTTATTGTCCATAGAATTAATCCCTTCTTGCACAAGAGTGTTAAAGTATAACTAACAAGAGAAGAAAAAAAGCTTTAAAGGCAAATTTTCTTTTGTAATTGCTGTTGCTAAATTCTAGAAGGAAAGATTAGTAACATTAAACTCTGAAAAGTGACTACTAATTATCACTAGTTTGAGCATCACTCTTGCTAGACAGCTTCCCCTGGAAAGAAGTTTCTTAAATTACAGAACAGTCATAATTCTTAAGTACTAGTAAAAATCACTCTAATTCTAAGCCAAAAATCTCATATTTGTTCTATTTTTACTCTCCATATTGTCATTGTTCAATATTCTTACCAGACAAGTATTTAAAATGTACCTAGTACAAGTCAAAATAGGTTTTCAATTGTAAAATACATAGCACTATAGAGAGACACACATATAGGTTCTGATGAATTAGTATCAAAAAACAATGTAAATATTTCATTAATAGGTTTATAATGATCACACATTAAAATTATAATATTTTAGATATGTTGATTATAATAAAATACATTAAGGTTAACTTATTTTGATGAGGTTACTATAAGGTTCAAAATTACATATGTAGTTTGTATTCTATTTGTGTTTAACAGTGCTGCTTTGAAACAACATTATTTTTCTTCATGTTAATTGACTTAATCTTTACTTACCAAAGTTACACCTACAGTTTCTTCAATCATCTACCATCTATTACCTTAACTTCCATATCTCATGAAGTACCTATAGAACATAAAAAGCACACAATAAAAATATGCTATTAATGAGATGAATGATTCTTTGAAAACTAGGGGGAGATCCTGTCTAGGAAAGCACTTTCATCAAAGACAGATGCCACAGAGAGACTGAGAGATCATTAGTGTTCTTGGAACCAGTATTTTTCCACAGTGTGTAAATAGAATTGAGACTGTGTGTGGTTACAAAGTAAATTGGTGATGATTAAGTGGAGGCTGTAAACACAGATTCCTTCACTAGAGAGGATACAGAGATGGTCATTTAAAAATGTCTAAATTCCAAAGCCTCACTCCATCATTGCAGGCACTCACCTTTCCTTTTTTCCCATTCACTCAAAGAATGCATCCACAATGTCCAGCTTTCCTGAAGATAAAAATGCCCAATAATTTTACATGTATTACATTTGAGAGTCTCTTTCATACTAGAATGAGTAATGACTGCCCAACTCAAGCAGCACTCTGCACACAGGCAGCCCTGTCTCAAGCTAGAAGATGTCAAGTGTGGGTCAAGAATCAGTAAGATTTGGGAATATTATATTAAAAGTTCAATGTAGCAATTCACAAGCTCTTTAAGTTTAGCAGGTAAAGAGTTTTATAACATTGTTTTTGGAAAATATCCCCATATGTGACACCAAAAGCATAAAAAACAAAAGCAATTGAAAGATGGGACTACTAAAAACCACTGCACAGCAAAGGAAACTATCAACAAAGTGAAAAAGCAACCTGAAGAATTAAAAAAAATTACAAACCACATATTTGATAAAATATTAATATTTGAAATATGTGAACTCATACAGTTCAATGACCAAAAAAAATTTCTAATGGGTACAGATCTTGAACAGCCACTTTGACAAAGAATATACATACAAATTGCCAACAGATATATGAAAAGACTCTTAACATCACTGATTATCAGTATGTACAAATCAAAACAATAATGAGATATCAATCCCTACCTGTTAGATTGATAATTATATTTTTAAAAAAAAGATAGTAAGTGTTGATAATGACACAGAGAAACTGAAACCCTTGTACATTGTTGGCACAGACATAAAGTTGTACAGCTTCTATGAGAACCAATGCAAAAGCTCTCCAAAAATTAAGGTGACTATAGATAACATAGTCCATTGTTTATTTTTAAAAGGCTGGCCTTGTCTAGATTGCAAGATGGCCGACTGAGTGGCGGCATGAAAGAGAGCTTCTCTGAGGAAAAATAAAAAAATAAAAACAAATCAGATGCTGGAATCTGGCAACATGGAGAAAGCCAGACAAAAGGAGAGGAATTCTCATGACCCAGTAAGAAACTGAGGAAAAAGAAAAAGAAAAAAAAAAGAAAGAAGAAAAAGAAGCACGGACAGAGGGCTGGAGCTGGGCAAGCCCCAATCGCTGTACTGGCATGTCTTAAAGTCAGGTGACTCATGATCGCGCTGAGATTGTGGCCCTTCCTGTGGGGGTTGGTGAGCTCCAGACCCTCGGCTGGAGGAAGCCCTGAGACAGGGAGTGGAAACAGCCAGTCCAGCTACTTGAACTTTGGGGAGTGACAGGAACTGGAATCCCCAAACCAGGAGGACTGGCTGGGTGACATTTTGGGGTTGGGCAGGGCTGGCTTGAATCGGGGCCCTAAGCGTCTGCTGATGACTCCTAGTCCAAAGCAGATTGGTGGGATCTGCTCGGGCTCGGCCATGCCCCTGGTTGAAACCCAATAGCCAGGGAGGAGGCTTTTCTGGGCCAATGGCATCCCCAGGGAACACACAAACCTGCTGAAGCATAAATTGTTTGACTGGCATAGGGGGAGGAGCCAGCTCTCAGCATGCAACTCACAGATCCGGGGCAGACTGAGTGGCAGTACTTCCCTAGCAAGTGCGCTGCAGAAAAACTGTAAGCAAAACGAAAGGCCCAGAGACCTCCACCACCCACCTGTCTGAAGGGGGCTGAAAACAAGACAAGACAGAGAAAGAGCAAAAGGTCCCCAACTGCAGAAACAGAGATAAATGCAGAGGAGGTTGAGAGCAGCAAACCTGTAATGTCAGAGACAGCCTCATCAGAAATAAAGAAATACCTCCATGACCTCATCAACGAATTTAAATCTGAAATTCTAACTCAGCTGAAGCAAGATATAAGAAGACTAATAGAAGAAGTCCTGGGTAATCCTCAAGTAGACACAAATGAAAGAATAGAGGAACCCAGAGAAAGGAGAGAAGCCTTTGATGAAGAATATAAACAAAACCTAGAATATATAAGACAGATCCAAAGAGAATATCAGGAAATTAAAAACTCCATTGAAACCTGGCAAAACCTTTTAACAGAAACTAAAGACAAACTTTCAAAACTTGAAGATAGATTTGCAAAGCATGATCGTGAAAGGAAAGATCTCTTAAATAACAAGGAACCAGGAAGCAATGATACAAAGGCTAGAAGATGACAAGAGGATTTATAACTTAAGAATAAAATATGTGAATGAAGATGCAGCAATAAATACAAATGGAATAAAAAGTCTATTCACAGAAATAATTAAGGAAAACTTCCCAAACATAGGCAACGGAAGTGAAGTTCAGATAAATGAGGCATATAGAACTCCAGCCAGCTAAAACCAAAACAGATCTACACCCAGGCATATAATAATCAGGATCCCAGAAATCCATCACAAGAACAGAATATTAAAAGTGATCAGAGAAAAGAAACAGATTACCTATAAAGGAAAACTCATTAAAAATCACAGCGGACTTCTCAATGCAAACCATCAAATCAAGAAGAGCTTGGAGCAAAATATTCCAAGCCCTGAAAGAAAATAACCTCCAACCCAGAATGATGTACCCTGAAAAACTGTCTCTCAAAATTAATGGAGAGACAAGATATTTACATGACAAAGAGGAAATGAGGGAGTTTGTGACCACGAATCCAACCCTGCAAAGAATACTGAAGGACATTCTAGAGAGAGAAGAAAACCACCAGGGTTCCAGGAATAATGGCAGAAAGGCCTCAAAGAAAGGGGCAGACAGTGGAATGAAGGAGAAAAGTAAGCAAATAACAACAGAAAAATAGCATGGCAGAGATAAAACAGAGAAGATTGGTTACATCGCTGTTTTATCTGACTGATTTTATTTGAATCTGGTATGCTTGAGAGTGTCGAGTCTGAGAGTAGGGGCAACTACTCTGAAGATGACAAAATTCAATAGGATACCCATTCTGGTTTGATTGTTAACTGCCTCTGAAGTCCTATAATGTCTCCAATGTTTCGATTTTATTAATAGTGTAAAGCAATGCTAAGTTCATATTATATCTGATGATATAGACAATTTTATTGAAAATAACTAAAGACATCATAGTGACTACTGTAGATCACCTAATGTTGTGTTTTTGTATGTTCTTTTCATTTCATGTTTCTCTAGGAATTTGTATTGCTGACTTGTTTTGATTTATTTCTCCCTCTAATACAAAAAGCCTAGGTATATGTGTAGAGACTTATACATGTGTAGAACTTCTAAGTAGTTTACAAGAATGGATTATAGTTATTGTAAAGGGAAAAAAAGGAAAAGAGAATATTCTAAAGGATATAACTGCATGTATGTTTAAGTGTGTGGAATTAATAACCATGTTGCTAAAGTTTTAGTTGGATGGATGAGCAAAACTGACAGCAGTCTCACTGTTTGGATATCCACTTTGTGGACTTTAGTTTTGTAACTTGAACAACTGCATCTAAGAGGAAAGTATATAATTATCAACTAGTGATTTTTACTGGTTACTATTTTTGTTTTTTTGTTTTGTTTTGTTTTGCTTTTGAGATTTTGTATTGTTTCTACCCTCTTTCCATTTCAAAATTTTTTCCTTAAATAAAACAATTTTTTAAAAAACCAAGAAGAGGAAAAGGAAGTGCTCTAAAAGAGATAACTGTATGTATACTTAAGTGTGTAGGATTGATAACCATGTTACTAAGTTTTTGTTGGACTGATGAACAGAACTGTTTGCAGCCTCACTGTTTGAATGTCTACTTTGTATGCTTTAATTTTTAACTGGAACAACTATATCCAAGAAGACAATATGTAATGTATCAAATAGTGATTTCTTACTGTTTAGTTTTTTTTTTTTTTTGAAATTCTGTATTGTTTCTACCCTTTTTTCTATTTTGCTTCCCCCCTCTTTAAACAAAATTTAGCAAAAAAAGGCTGGCCTTTTAGAAAAGATATTAGTTGTTTTAAGTGCAAAGGAATAGTAACTGAGGACATTGATGTGCTGCGCTTTAGATGTACAGTGCTCTCCAAATATATGTGCTCACATTCACAAGTAGGGCCTATTCAAAAGACTAAGTCACATGGAGCATGACTTGGAAGGGTGTATTTCTGTCACCTGCTCCTCCTTTCATCCACCATTTAGTGACCACTATATAGTCAACAATTTTTCTCTGCCATGCCTTTCTGTCATGCAGTCTCTGCCTCACACAGAGTTGACTATTGACTGAACCCACTGAAATTGTGAGCCAAAATCAACTTTACCCCTCCATCAAGTGGTGGGTGTAAGGTATTTTGTGCCAGTGATGAGAACACTAAGACAGAAGTTTGTACTGATGAAGAGGGGTCATTTCTGTGATGGTAGCTGACCATGTGGTTTAGAGGCTGTTGGAACTGGTTTTCTGAGAAGTCTGGAAAGGTTTGGAAACACTGGCTAGAGAAGACCAAAAGTGCTGTAAACCAGTCTTGATGTAAGAGTCTGGTCCAAGCTCAGAAGACCAAACTGTTGATAGGAATGTAGATGGTGCTAGGATCAGGAGGTTTTGGTGGAAAATAAGAACTCTATTGACACTTGGACTAGAGATCAAGTGTGTTACACTTTGCCAGAAATTGTGTCATTTCTCCGTGTTCTATGAGTGGTTTCCTTCTGTTTTTGTTGTTGTTGTTGGGACTGTAGAGTGTCTTTCAGTACTCTTTGTAGTGTTGGTTTGGTGGTCATAAATTTCTTCAGTTGTTCTTTGTCATGGAAGTATATGATTTCTCCATCAATTTTCAAAGTTAGTTTTGCAGGGTACATCAATCTGAGTTGAAAATTGTTTTCTTTCATGATCTGAAATACTTCACTCCAAGCTCTTCTTGACATAACAGTTGTATTGATATGTCTCCCATGATTCTGATAGGCTTTCTTTCATATGTGATCTGTTTCTTTTCTCTGATAGCTTTTTGTATTCTGTTCTTGTGCTGAATTTCTGATATCCTAATTTTTATATGACTGGGTGAAGATTTATTTTGGCTATGATTAATTGGGTTTTGTATGCCTCAGTTATCTTCATATCAGATTCTCTTTCCATGTTTGGAAAATTTTCTGCTATTATTTGTGTAAGTAGTCTTCATATTTCATTTTTGTTGACCCTGGTTTTTTTTGTTGACACCTATCAATCTTATATTGTTTCTCTTTGCACCATCTTGCAGCTGTATAATTGTTCTTTCCTGGCTCCTTGTTATTTTTAAGATATTTTTTTCTTTCATGGTCATAACATTCCATCCTGTCTTCAATGTCTGAGAATTGATCTCAGCTTCATTCAGGTGGTTTTGCCAGCTTTCAGTGGAATTTTTGATTTCCTGAATATCCCTTTGAATCTGTTTCATGCATTCTAATTAAGTGTTATATTGTTCATTCAAGGTTTCTAGCATTTTCTTATGTTCCTCTATTTTTTTATGTGGATCTTTAGATACACATATATTTTCATAATGTTTGTCATTTCGTTTTTTACTTAACAGATTATTGTGGATCTGATTTCTTCTATAGCTTCATGGAATTGTTTCTTTACTTCAGTTGCTATCACTTCAGAAAGTTCAATTGTGTGATTTCCAGTGTCTTCCATTTCAGCATCTCTTGGGTTTGTTCTCAATGAACTGGAGGACTGAGACTGCATCTTACTCTTTCATTTTGTCGTTTTCCTCTAGGGCCCATGTAGCTGGCCAAGCAACCTCCCAATGGATTGCACTGGAATGCTGCACTGGGTAGAGCTTCCATCCTCTGATATCCCCATGGCTAGCTGGGCTGCACCCTTGAACTATGGAGTCAGGGCCTTGTGCTCTGATGGAAAAAGCTCAAATTCTCCAAGACCCATTGGGTAAGGCTTATCACTCCCTGATAGGTGGCTCTAGGGCTCTGGGCTGGGCTGGGCTCCAGTACCTCTGAGAGCTGTGAGGCTGGTCAGGTGTTCCCATTGATGGATTGTGCTGGGACACTGGGCTGGGCAGAGCTCAGAATCTACATGCAGCTAGCACGGATGCACCTGTGGTGTGTGGTGCCAGAGCCTTGAGCCTGGATTGGTGGAGTTCAGAACCTCCAGGATGCAGGCAGCTAGGCAGAATGTGCTCCTGGAGTGTGGTGGTTCTAAGCCCTTGCTGAGAGGACTTTAGAACCTCCTCAGCCCAGGTGGCTAGGTAGAGTGCACCCCCAGAGTGTGGCAGTGCTGGGGCCTTGCCTTTATTACTATTTTTATATTAGGGGTTCCTTTTTATTTTCTTAATATCAATATACATCATATCTTGTTCTTATTCATGGGCTTATTATCTCTCAGAATCTTAGTTCAATTTTTTCCTGTATTATCTTTGCTTCTTCTGACTTCATTTTATGTTAAAGTTTTTCTTCAAATATCTTTGGCTATCCATTCATATTAAAGAAAAGTAAAATATTTTTAAAATGATTATAAAGTGTGGAAATAAGTAAGATCTGACAATAATCTTTCAAGGAATAATGATCAGACTGCCAGTTTGTTTTATTGGTCCAAGAAAAAATAATGCATTTAAGATATAAACAACAATTAAGTGTGACCTTGGAGAACAAGAATAAAATCATAACAGTCTTGCTTGTGACACTCACTGTACAATGGTAGCCTGTAGGTCTCAATGAATTTGGTGAATGTGAAATAAACTTCAACAGCAATAGTGCAAGATTGATTTTGCCCATGGTCTGAAGTGATGAGAAGCCTCAAGCTGTCATAAAACCTGCAGTCAAGCTAAAAAGTAGGAGAGAGTACTTGATCAAATGTGAATGCAGTTTTTCTGTTTTCATTTTTGTTTTCCTGATGCAGCAATTGCACAGTGAGCAGCATCACACTGAAGACCCCTCGTGTTGCCTCATACAAGTTAACACATATTTATTACTGCCACTTTGGCATCCTTCTCTGCTGCCCTAGTAGGATAGGAGTAAGGAGAGAAGGAAGTTACAGCTTGTTTTTGTATTACAATTAAGTATTCTTATTTATCAGAGAAAAATAATTTCATTTTAAGAGACTATTTCAAATCAAAGCTACTCCATATAACCCATACTCAGTTTTAATTGTTTCATATCTGCTTTAAAACTTTTCCAGTTTACTACTTAACATGATTTATAAACTTCGAATATCTGAGCCATATCCAAAATGTGGTAGAAACTGAGTATCTCTTCCATCCCTTAAAGGTACTTGGTAGCAAAGACTTCACCTAGATCACAAGACCCAGAACAAAGGAGAGCTGTACCTTCTGAAAACTTCTTCTAATTCCCCCTACAGTGAAAGGTGGGGGTTCTAAGCATCATCTGACAGAGCAGAATTATCAAAATCCACCAAGGGGAAAATAATCAGTTAGTAAATGGCTCCCTTCAAGCCTTTTCTCATCAAGCTTCTCTGCATTGGGGAGAAAAGAGACATTCATTCATTCTACCCAAATCCCTCCCTCAAATTTTCCCCATCCCTTCACTTCTAAGCCTCTCAAATTGAAATTCCTGTAATGAGGAATGGAGGAGGGAGAGAGAAGGGGAGGGAGAGAGAGAGAGAGAGAGAGAGAGAGAGAGAGAGAGAGAGAGAGAGAGAGAGAGAGAGCACTTTTTGGTTAAGATTAAAGACATAACTGAAAACATCAATGCCTTGAGGTTTAAAATCATGCTTACTTCAAACCACAAAAAATTTGTCTGAAGATCCCTTCCTAATTGAGAGGAAAGGAAAAGTTTGTCTTACTTGCATTTTGTTTTAACTTAAAAAAGAAAACCAAAGAGGAGAAAACTTGGAAAGCCAAGGAGGAGTGGAGAGCTCTGTAAGTGTTCTTGTTTTCAACTTGAGCCACTTTTGCTTTGAACCCAACCTGCAAAGGGAGGTTAACACTCATGTAAGTTCAGGGGAATTTAACAAAGAACTGTTTAGAGTTCTTTAGAATTAGGAAACCAAATAGCCAAAGATGAAAAATATTTTAACAGCTCACAGTTCTGCTTCACTCTTTTAAACATAATACAATTAAACAGCTTCCACCAAGAGCTAGTGAGGAGTTGGTTTTAAAAGGCTTAAGTGGATAATAATTTTAATTAATAATTTTAATTAATAAGACCCCTGGTAAGTGGCTGTGGCCTGGCAAGCCACAGCCGCCCAGGGCAAGAACCATCAGCATATCCTGAGATCCCCTTCATGTTGGAACTTAGGGCACTTGGAAACCAAGCAACCAGCTCGCCAGCCATGGTGGTAAGGGGCTGTGAGCCTACTGTCACACCTGCTGAGATTCAAACATATCCCCCCTCCCTCTCCATTAGCAAATGGGAGCCAGAGATCTGAGCATCTCTTGGGAGGTTGACTGTATGCAGTGTAGCAAATAGGGGGGATTTCCTTCTGCCATCTGTTTGAAGTCAAATATTTTTTATCACTTTTGTTTTGTTCTGACTGATAGTATTGCTCTCTATTCAATATTCTGTTTTGATATGTTCTATAAGGTTCTGTATTTCCTTTGATTTTACTATACCTGATGGAAAGAACAACTATTGTGAAGAGAACAAGATGTACCATGGTACCTATTGCTGTTGTCCCGGTAGCCTGCCGTGAAGTTCTGTACCAATTTCACTACACTGTCTCAATTGGCTTTATTCCATCTTGTTCTGTGGTATTTACTACTTAAAAATAAATAAATTAAATAAATAATAAATAACAACAACAAAACAGATCAGTAAGGTACTGAGCAAGCTGAACCATGATATAACTAAACAGATAATGGACTTAAAAAGCAAAAGGAGGAAAAGAAAGTGCTCTAAAGGATATAACTGCATGTATGTTTAAGTGTGTAGGACTGACAATCATGTTGCTAAGTTTTTGTTGGATCATTGAACAGAACTGTTTGCAGCCTCACTGTTTGAATGTCCACTTTGCCTGCCTTAATTTTGTAACTTGAACAACTATATCTAAGAAGACAACATGTAATTTATCAACTAGTGATTTCTTACTGTTTATTTTTTGAAATTCTGTAGTGTTTTTTCCCTTTTTTCTGTTTTGCTTTTTTTTCCTCTTTAAATAAAATTTTAAAAAAATTTTGTTAACTAATAAGAATAATTTTAATCATGTGATTAATATAATATAATAATATAATTAATAATAATAATTTTAATTTGTCTCCCTATTCTGTAAACAGATTACAGGATTTCATAGAACATTTTGAACTAAAACATGCAGTTTGCTCTGCTAAAGAGAGTTTACACACTTTATTAAAAAAAGTAAATTTAAGAAAATAAACCCCACACTGTTATAAAGCCCTCATTAAACATAGGGACTCTGAGAATTACCTTGACTCCTGAAATTCCCACCAGGAATCACTTCTTGGAATTAAGAGATTGAAAGCATTGTTACCATGCTGGTATGTTATGAGAAACATGTGCTTCTATCTCTCACTCTTACAGCTTGCATGGATATTACTAGGTTTACTTATACTATAGGGACTTGAGGTTTCTCCTTATTTATAAAGAACAATAATAGTTGTCTTCTAAAATTATTGTAAGGATTGAATAAGAATATACATGAAAAGGACAACAAACTTTTTCTATCATTATTCACTATTATGTCATTATCTTCACTCTTCTAGGAACATACAATCTACTTTTTGATCTGAGAAATGAAAAACTTAGCCACAAGGATTTTGAAGGCCAGTCCTACTGAAGAGTCCTGTAAAGAGATCTTAAGTACCCAGAGGCCAGTGTGAGAACTAACAGAGGAGGAAGTGGCCAATCAAAAGGGTGCTGACCCTCTTAGCATTACCTTAAACTGTGCATACTGCTGTTCATTTGTGTAAATGTTCAGATTACTATTTCAGAAATGTTCCCAATACTCATCCTAAAATAGTATAGTAATAAAACAGTAATAGGCTGGAGCCTAAATATAAACTATGAAGAGAATGAGGAGAGTACAAGGTGACTCTTTGGTTCTCAGTAACCCTTGAATTATTTCTGACCATAGGAATATAAAGATCACTCAGAAATAAACTTCAATACTGAGAATATCTATCTTCAGTCCTAAGGAATCCCAGATTTCTTTCTTCATAACTATATTAGTCAATGCTCACTAGAGAATCAGATTTAATGCAAGATGTATAAATACATAAGGATTTACAAGGTCAGCTTACAGTGGTCATCTGCAGAGTCAGGAAAGGGAGCACACAAAAGGACCGTCTGCACTCTGGAGGAACCCAGTCAAATGCAGCAGCTGGGAGCTCACTGCACCGACCCTGTGAGACCACCCAGCAAGCTGTAACACCTGTGCTGGAAGCCAAGCGCTCCTCCAAAGAAACTGGTGAGACTTATTTCTTTCGCATAAACTTAATGATCACATGCATCATAGGTAACTTGTACCTCTCCATATTATGTCTTAGTTCCTCTTTTTTATTCTCCCATTCCCTTTCCCTCCCTTCATTTCCTTTTCCCCTCTTTATTTACAAAGTTTTGTTTCTATTTTACCCATTTGCCTCATTTTTTCTTTTCCCTTCCTTCCAACACACCCCTTCCCTTCCTTTTGAACACTTCCTTCCTACTTCACAATGTATATTATATATTTTGATTCTTATTTACGCTTTCAGTTTCCCACAACAGACAAACAATTTTATATTTATACATGTCCAGTCTATTTCACTGATGAGCATGATCTCAAGGTACATCCGTTTAACCAGAAACGTCTCAAACATATCCTTTTTATGGCTGAGTAGCACTACATTATGAAAAAAAATCCATATCTTTTTAACCATTGATCAGTTGATGAGTATTTGGTTTTTTTCCAAGATTTAGCTGTTATGAACTGTGCCATGATAAACATGAATGTGCATATATCATTGTGGTATGACGCTTTTAATTTGGGGGGAGAAAATACCAAGAAAGGGAATAACTGGGTCAAATGGAACCTCTAGCCCTTTTTACTCCATTAGGGCTACAAAGCTATTATCTAGTGTCACTCATGCACAAGGTGGGTTTTCTGTTTTCACTAAATACCCTCAATCACACCCAGAACCATGCTGTCTTATTACTTTTCTCTCATTGTTGAGACAAAATACCCAACAACCAAAATTAAAGACAGAAAGGCTTATTTAACTCAGAGTTTGTGGAGGTTTCTGTCAGTAATCAGCTGGCTCCAAAGCAGTATGTCATAGCACAAGGAAAACACTTCAAGGAGGCAGAAGACAGCAAAAGCAACCAGAGCAAAATGGGTATACGGTTGGGCAGAGCAAGCCTCTTTCCCTTCCTTATACTGTAAGAAGCATTCACACAGTCTCCATGCCCTCCTCTTGCACAGGATGAAGATGTTTACAAAGTGAGGATCCTGACCCCCTGTTAAGTGGCTTAGTTAAACTTCTAAATGTCTCAAGTTGGCACAGGGTATCAACCATTACATATTCTATTCCAGTGAGTTGGACATTTCTCATACAAGTTGACATGGCAGTTAAGTATCACACTCTTTCCCCTATACTAGGCAATAATGTAAAATCTAATACACAGATTGGTCTGGGAATACAATTCACTAGCATGTCGGTGAGGACTAATGTGTCTATGCCACTGTCAACCATGGGGCCAAGCAGACAAGTACAGAAACTTATAAGCCTGCTGCCTAGAGAAGGAATTCCAACATAAGACAAGGAAGTAGGGAGCTGGTGGCTTTAAAGCAGGGTCAGAGGAGGCACACATGGCCTAGAGTTTTAATTTTTACCATTTAATTTTTAACTTTTAACCATTTAAATATATGAATTTTAATTTTTACCATTTAAATACATGAAGTTTAGAGGCATAAATTCCCATAATTCACTATCATACAATGTCCAGGTATTTCTTCCATCTACTCACTGGTTCTATCTGCCTGTTCCTCTGCCAATGCACTAGCATGGGTCCCTTTCTTCCCATGACTACCTCCCAAATTCAAGTTCTGGTATCTTTCACACCACCTTCACCTCTCCTGTTCTTACTTGCCACAATCATTTCATAATGCTCTTCCTCTTCTTTTCAGTCTCATTTCTCCCTTTAGAAAAATTTTCTAAAAATTCTACCACATGTGAAACTGCAGCAGGATTTTCAATGACATCACAAAACATATTTATTCCAGAATATCTGAAATACTGCTGAGGTGTCCATAAGAGGAGTAGGAGGAAGAAAGTTGACTTGCATGAAAATTTGAAAACAATTCTTGAAAAATAACCCATCCCTAGAGAAGAGAGGCTTTTGCATAAAATTAATGGTCTGGTACTAAAGTTTCAGTGCTAGAAGGGGAAATAGACTTTTGGTACGATGCAAGCTATCAAATTTTTCCCAGCCTGAACCCCATGGACTCCTGTTAAACTCTAAAGTACTGACTGTAAAGAGCTGAAAAGAAAAAGAATTAAGGTTTTGATAACAGAAAAAAGATTCTTATCACACCAGGAGAAAACAAGTGATCCTGACATCCCATGGTGATAGTGGCCGAGTGCCAAGTGCAGTCACTGTATACAATCTAGCCTGGAGGACACAACGTGGAAGAAGGCAGTCAGGTTCTCCCATCATTTTCCAAAAATCACCAGAAGTTTACTGCCACCTTTACATTTGTTCTACCAAAATAGGCATTCTTAGGAGCAAATGGTTGCTCACAACCAGAACACAGAAAAACATGATAAACTCCTTGCTCACTAGTATGTAAGAGATTATCCTGGGGAACCTAAAACTTTAGAATTTTTCTTTCAACAGAACTTGTAAAGCTATATTTAAGAAGGTGATCCTGAGCATTGCAGTTGTGGTCCTCTTTATATTTAGAATGATCTGAGGAAATCTGCTATTTAATTATGAAATCACAGGAAAGAGCAATTAATACTTGTGAGATGTCTACTGTTGTTCAGTGTTGGGATGAGTATACTCAAATGTACCTCCTTTAGTCTTAACGATACAATAACCCCACAAATTCTTTTGTCCTCTTTTTAATTAAAAGTGAAGATGGTAAGGTTCAGCTGATTAAAACGCCTGCTCAGAATTACATATCCAGCCAGGATTTACTACAGTTCATCTAAATGCAAGGCTCTTGCTTAAATCATTGTACTTGTACTAGTAAAGGAAAAATGTCTTTCATTACTGACTGCTGCCAAATAGCATCAAAACATGATTGATTCGGCACCATTCTCCATTAAGTACCATGTCCTAATTTGCTTTGTTAGATCTCAACTCGTCAGCAAATATAAACAAACCAAACTCAGAGACCTATTATGTTATTTTTATGAAAATATCTTATGTCAGTAAGGAAAACAGAGCAAAAAGAAAACAGTTGGCAGATACCAGTGATGGCAATGAATCTTTGTATCTACACCATCAGTGATGTCTCAAAGAGATGCATTACAGTGAAAGAGAATAAAATTAACTGGCTGTGTGCCTGTGTAAACTTCTTGTCAGTGTCCGCATCTGGATTCTTGTGTCCTTTGGAAACACAGTCTGTTCCATTGCATTAACCATTCTTTGATCTTCAGGAAATGAATCCTGTGTGAGACAAACACATAAGTACCAATCTCAAAATCTACTTCTAAAAGCTCTGTGATGCAGTGATATAACTACACACTTGGCATGCACAAAACTTTGTATCTTTGTGTAAAGTATACACAGAAACAAAGCCAAAAGAGTGAGCAGCAGAAGTATAAAGAGTAAAGAGGTTGAAAAAAGAGATGTTTATTGCTTTAATATCTCACAACAGTGATAGTCTAAGCTAACCTTGCCATTTTATACACTCAGGCTTGCTCCTCTTCCTGTGTGTCAGGTCTCAACAAATGATTCCCATACCCACCCAGTTGTCCCACATAAAAACCAAGCATCAAAAAATGGCTTCTCTCTCCTTTTTTGTCTACATCTACTGAGGCCTTTTATTCCTGCCTTCTAATTATTTTCCAACCATTCCATTGACTTCAGCCCACTTACACAACCTGAATTAAAGTCACCCCTATTTCTTTGCTGAGATGCAGAAAATTATCCAATTGGCCTCTTTCACTCCATTCAACCATCCTGTGAAGTACATTGAAGTCACTCTACTTATTTCACTTATTCATAAAAAATTATCTTAACACTTTTAAATGTATCATTTAGTAATGTTAAGTTTTTCATACTGTTGTGCTGCTACAACCATCATCAGTTCTTTGGACTTTTTTCACCTTGAAAAACTGAACTTCTACATCTATTAAACAATAACCCTGTTTCCTCACTGCACTCCCCAAACTCTGGAAACAGCTATTTTATTTTCTGTCTTTAGGCATCTAACTACTCTAGGTACTTCATGTAAGTTAACAATATCTTCTGAGAGATTTCTTAAGGTCGAACTTTGAGTTTAGTTATTTGCTTTAAGCTTACTTTTCTAATTCTCACATTGTCTCTTAAGTCATAATATAAATATTTATTGCAAAGTCCTTTGTTCCCAATGAGCTCTAACTCTTGCTTTTTCTCAAGTACTTTGTAACTCTTCCCTGTATATGTTCACAGCTTTCTACTATGTAACATCTCAAGTGGCAATGGTCTGTTAACAGGTAGACCAGCCCTATTATCAAGCACAGCTTCAGACCAGGTCTAGACCAGATGCGCAAAGGTCTGAAGAAGCCTGGGAGTATATTTTTCTAAGAATTTGTCCATGACTAACAAAAATCAGCACAAGTGCTCCTCTGGGAGCAGCTTCAGTTACTAGTCCATAGCCTGCTAAGGCACTTTCCACACTATACTTGAGAGCTGGTTTGCATGACTGCTAACCACCCCTGGACTGGGCACTCCATGCATGCCTGATGGCACTGCTTGGCATACAGTAGGAACTGTGTTTTATTGTCTGCAGTACACATGCAACCAAGAACAGTAGGGAAGAAGAGACTAAGGAAGACTGTTAAGAAGAACTGAAGGGATGAAAAGATCTGGAGACTCAAGAAGATCTCAGATTATGATTTTTGATTGTGAAAATTTGTCATTTTCATTTTAAAATATTGGCATCCATCTGCCAGAATTTTACCCCAACTGTTCTTTCTTGCCCATTAGCTTTTAAGAGTGTCTAACTTTTTCATTGACTTTCCCACAAAATAAACTGAGCAGCTTGATCAACAGAAATTTATTGTCTTGCTATTCTTAAAGTTCAAAGTCTAAGATCAAAGTGTCAGTTCAGGATTGTGAGGAAAAATCTATTCCATGCCTCTCTCCTAGTTTGTAATAGTCTGCCATTCTGTGGATTTAGGTGAGATTCTCCTAATGTCTTCACACTGTCTTCTGTGCATGTCTGTCTCTTCACATAGCTTTCATTTTGTAAGGGCACCAATCCTATTGGATTAGGGACCCACCATGTCCATTATGGACCTGTTTCCAAATAAGGTCACATTTTGACATTCTGAGGGTCAGAACTCTGACATGTGGATTTAGAAGGGCCACAAATGAATCTATACACTGACCAGGACTTTGTTGTCATTGTTAATGTGGCATTGCCTTTAGATGCTTCCCTATCAATATTTTTCAAAATGCCTCATGTTAAAAAGGCATCTAAGGAGGGAAAGTTTAAGCCCTTTTCTTAATGAAATTTCTTTTAATGGAAATTATTTTGATGGTACATAAATGGTTCACTTGCTTGGTGATATATTTCATTACCAACCAATGTTGTCTCATATAGAGCAAATGCTAAAGAAAAAGCTACTTTTAATGATAGTTTATTTCACAAATCACAGTAATTTAAACATTTATGCCAATAGTCATTTATTCCCTAGAAATAGAATTTGTCAAGTAAACCAAAAAAAATTTTAGATATGTGGCCTGCATGATGATAATTGAGGTTCAGGAGAGAGGAAGACCAATCTCATCTCCTGGCAAAGAAAGTAGTTGAGCTTACTTGATATCTCTTTACTATATCTTAGTATAGTAATAATGAAATGGAATCCAAGAGACATAAAATGAAATATCAAAGAGGAAGTGAGAAATTCAGTTACTGTCACTCCTATTGCAAACAAGAGAGAAGAAAATAGAACTCAAATAATTCTAATCACACAGCAAAGAAATTAGCTGCAACCCCATGCCCAATGAGACTTACACAAGTCATTCCAATGTTAATGAAAACTAGATGTTCCTCCTGATAGAGTACTCCAACACCTAGAGATTCCTCTTGCTTTTAATACATTAAGGTCACACTTTAGTTTTCTTCTAGATCAAATAACAAATTCACAGAAAAACAAAGGCTAGAGAAACACAGTAAATACCATGGGAATCAATTCACCAAACTCTATATTGGGCAACTCTACAGATGAAATGTCTTGGCTTCTTCAGCAAATAAAAGTCGAAGAAAAAATAAGAGGCAAAAGAGAGGTCCAGGTTAAAAGAAACTAAAAGAAAATCAATCACAGAAAACCTTCCTTGGATAATGAGTCAAATAATTTTAAAAATCTGTATGTAAGACAATTTCAGCACTGTCTCAATATTCAAGGACATTTAGAAATTATTATTAATTTTAGGGTTGGGGATTTAGCTGAGCAGCATAAGCACCTGCCTTGTAAGCGTGCGGTCGCGAGTTCGATCCCTAGTACTGATAATAGTACTGATAAAAATATTTAAACATTCTTAAAAATTTTAAAAAAGAAATTATTATTAATTTTAGGTGAGATAGCATTGTATGACTAATTTTTAAGGCCTTATCTCTGAGATATATGTGACTGACCTAAGTAGCTTGTGAAATTACCTGTTGTCTAAGATTTGCTTTTAAATATTAAAAAGGGTAAAGGAGAATGAATGAATATAATATGAATATAATATGATCATTTTTGACTTCTGACTTTATATGCTTAAAATTTTTTCAATAAAAATAAGTTTAAAAATTGAAAGAGTTTACAAATGAAATTTTGGAGAAGAAAAAAGAAACTTGAAATAAACGCAAGCCAGACTGGTGCATTTTGTTGTAAAACCAAGTACCAGTTAAAATTTGGATTTGGGTGCCTCTATTGACAAAGCAAATAATACTTGATCTGGTTCAACCTGTTCAACTGCAATTTTGAAAGGATCAACTTTGTGACCCAGTCTTAAATCTGCATTGTTATCTGAAACTTTAAACTCAATTACCTCAGCCCACATGAGATGGTAGATTTTTCCTTAGTTGAGTAAGTAAATATTCTACCTTATGAAGATACGGAAATAACTAAAGCAGTAATAATATGCTACCCATAGTTTTCCATGCTCTGGATTTGATAATACATTTTTTAAAATTTTATTAGTACCTGTTTATAACACATAATGAAAACATTCAATGTAGGTAGTTGGAACAAGTACATGATACATCTGGTTTCTTTTTACTTCCCCTTTCCCTCCTCCCATCCACCCCATCTCTTAGTTTGGCTTCCCATTTGCCAAGGAAAATGGAATCACTTGGATCTATAATGTTAAGTGAAATAAATCAGATGCGCAATCTTAAAAATTGTGTGGTTTTTCTCCTAAGAGAGAAACAAAGTATAAGTAAGTCAAAGAACAAAATAAAAGATAGATGATGGAAATACATGTTTAACTATCAGGATAATATGAGAGCACTTGTTATTCTACTGGAAATTATCTGACATATAAAGCTTGTGATTTCAATTAGAAATGAGCAATTGATATTTAAGATTTTAGTATAAAAACAATATAAAATCTTTTCATTTGTTTCTGAATAATGTTTAAAAATTGAGAACATGAATTATTAAAGCTTTGTGTTGTTTCATTAGAAGTGTAAGAGTTGCTTAAGGGCTTGAAAAGATGATGCCATGAAAGGCATTTGAATTATTTGGGGGGAAAAATTAGGATATTTATTTATGTTTCCTTTTTAATGATTAAAGGAATTTAACTTACAAAAATTTTAATGGGTCAAGTGTTTGGATTAAATTTTTAACCACAAAAATTATTTGTTTTATAGATAGAATACAAATTTAATGTTAAAAATTTTTTAAATAATTGTATAAGTGACAAATTCAATAAATTGAATATTGAGTGAGGAAACAAGTTGCCATAAATAATCCCTTCCAAACACAAAACCTTTCCCAGAAGTTCAATAATTTAAATGAAACTGTCATTATGAATTTTCTCAGACCAGCTAAAAAATATTCCTTGTTGGTATAGAAAGATCAAAGAGGCATATTCAGATCTCACTTCCTCAGGAATTTAGTATCTGTGAAGTCTTGAGAAGCAAAAAAAAAGAGTACAAAATATACTGCTTTCTTATGTGAATAGTGATAAATAAATAATGGGAGTAATTTATTTTTGTTTCAGGTTTACATTTAAAAATTTAGAAAAGCCAGTAGAGTAGATCAGTGCTTTCAAAATGATGGTAGAGATTTGTGATGGTAGAGGGTTGTGAAATTAATTTAGTGAGTCACTAAATTACTGAGTCACTATGTTGTATACTAAGGATAAATACTACTTCACAATACTTCTATTTTAGTCTTATTTATTTATTTATTTATTTTGGTGCCAGGGATTGAACTCATGACCTTGTTCTTGCCAGACAGGTGTTTGCACTGCGGAGCTAAATCCCCAGCCTTCTAGGCCTGTTTATAAAGCCCTTTTGTAGCATTTGTTTTTCTAAAATGTAAGCATATAATTTTTCCAATTATGAATGTCAACACAAAAAGTGGTCCACTGTAGAAATGTAAAATGAAGATTTTTTTTAATGTCTATAATTCCACAATTTATTTTGTTATATAAAAAAGAAGGGCATTTTTATCTACCAAAATCTCTTAAAGATTTGATATGGAGGAATAAAGAACTTGATGGATCATATAGGAAGTGAAATGCTGAAAATATCCTGAATTGAATAGGCCGATTCTATGTCAGACAAGCAGAGATTTGCTGTTGCTGAAGAGTAAGAGAATTTAAAAGGTGGATGGAATTATCAGACTACAGGAGAAGAACACAAGTCACCAAGAAGCAAGCTCTGCCTGCGAATCAGCAGCATGTTCAGGCTGCCGGGGGAGACAGCCAGACCCCAGGCTTTTCTCATGAGTCAGCACCATTTGCGGACAATGGGAAAAGAGGACAAAGAGTCACCAAGAAATAAACACTCCCTGCAAATCATTGCCATGCATGGACCAACAGAGGGAGAACCAGATGCCAGCCCCTTCTAGCAGGTTGTCTGGGAAACAAGAAGAGCCAAATCCCTCCCCCCCATAAATGACTAGCTGATCTAAAGAAACACAGGCTGCAATGATAGCTATTGTGGTAAAATACAATTTAATGCTGGTAGTGTTTAGTGTTTTACGGACTCTGCAAGTCTAAAACTGGTAGTCTAATCATCTATTCAGAGGATAACAATATGCAATGTAGCATCTATGGGGGATCTCCTTCTGGAGATAATTCCCTATTATCTTGTTTTGAAGTCCTAAATCATTTTCATTGTTTTGTTGGGTTTGATTTAGTTCTGTTTTATTTTGTTTGGTTTTGTTTGATTTAAAATAAATAAATAAATAAAAGTTGGATGCAGACAAAGCCAGTGACATGGTAGGTATGTGTTCTACAAGGTCATCTTTTCTCATGACTCCCTCAGGTCACTCTAATACAATTACTGAAGTCATGATATGTTTGGGTACACAGAAATTTTTACAGTAACTGATGAAAACTTTTAATTCTGTGACCTTGATCATGAATAAGCACATAAAAAGATAGGAATGAAAAATGGAAAACGCATAGGAAAATTAATCCCAAGAACTAACAAACATATTGAGAAAGTGACTCTTCAAAGTCCAAGGTATGGGATTTCAGATCAGGTTTAATCCTACCATTGACAGGCAGAGCATCTGCCCTGTCATAGCCTTCCTAAATGAGAGTCTGGCTATTTGTATAAAAAATATAAGTATATACATCCACTTCTTACCAAAATTAAAAAATACTATATATGTTGCTTTGCTATCTGCTGCTTAGCTTGTCGGTTTTTTTCTGTCAGAAAACACAGCTCTTTATAAATCAATAACTTGTAATATACTCATACAATAAAATATTTACAGCTACAATCTACACAAGTCGGCAAAGATGAATCTTAAAAGCATTAGACTATGTAATGTGAAATAAATCACAGAGGCTTAAATGTTGCTTCGTTTCTCTCATACAAGAGGCTTAAATATTGCTTGGTTTATCTTATATAAGAAACACAAAATATAAAATAAAGAGTGAAATAAAAGATAATGAGAAGTAGAGAGATAGATCTTATGTAAACAGGAAGGGGATCAAGAGATGGAGGGAAGAGAGCACAGAGTGGGGATGGGGAATGATGTCTTAGTTACTTTTCTCATTGCTGAGACAAAATACCCAACATCCAAAGTTAAAGGAGGAAATTTTTATGTAGCTCCATTTGCAGAGGTTTCAGTCCATAACCAGCTGGCTTCAAGGTAGGGTGGCACATGGCAGAGGAACAACAGTTCATGGTGCAGAAAACAACAAAAGCAACAAGAGGGAGTGAGACTATCCTCCTTCTGTCCTTTACATTGCATCCACTCTACCTGCATTAAAGCAGTGCCAATCCAATCAGTGGATGGACCCAGTAATCACCCATCCTTAATCCTAGCACTGAATCACAATCACAAATTCTAGATTCAGCTACCCCCAAAAAAAGCCCCATCTAAGACTGCATGAGACTTGGTGCAACATCTAGACACAAATTATAACAGGTGATCAAAGCAGTTTAGCTAGCTCTGCACAAAGAATGTAAACATTGTATACTGCAAATGCGTGCTACAACAAAAAATGTCAACAGGCAGCTCTGCAACCAGGATGGTTGGCTGCAAAAAAGGGACACCCAGGGCTGACATGGCTCAACCCTACTGGTAGTGTACTGTGTGACCATGTAGATATGCCCTCTACTCTATATCTTGGCCAAGATGAGGAGGCTGCCCAGAGTGCAAAGACAAGCACAAGGAAGGGTAGCTGAAATATGTACTGTACAAAAGGGAAGGCACTTCTTTGGATATCACATTTCAAATGAGACATGAGTGGAAAGCAGACCATAAAAAGGGATCATGTGCAAAGGCTCAGGGGCACACTAACAAAAAGGTAGGCCAGTGGGGCAAAAGAGGCAGCTCATGGAGTAGGGACAGAGGAGCCACGAGGGTTATGAAAAATAATGGCATCCAAACTTCAATAACCAGTGAAGGTCAAGGAAGAAAGGTACAGGCAGAGATTTCTGGAAGAGGTTGAAGAAGGGTGTGTAGATCTGGGGACCTTTGCTCAGGAAGAAAGCAGCTGCAATAAAATCTGGTGTTATGAGACAAAGGGCCTTGAGGAGTTTGTTCACTGCTATCGTATCAGGTGTGCCTCTCTGTTCCTGCCAAACATTCATGGTTCCATGCTCTGTTGTGTACATGGTTTTTCCAGTTGGTAACTGCCAGGTTCCCAAATTCCAGAGGAGTTTGGTCCAAGTGTGCTTTAAATATTCATTCTGGGAAAAGAGGTATGTAGAGTTATGGGTCAAAGTCCAGTACAAAAAGGGGCAGTACCTGTCTCAAATCACTCCTTGACTGGTACCAACCCATTCTTTCTGAACCATAATCAGACATACTACCCATTGTGCAACGGGTTTTTGCTGACACTGACACATTCTGAAACTGGGATTGGTAAATTCAGTCAGTCCAGATCTGGGTTCTCCCTGTTGGACTCACATTTTGTGTGGATGACATTTAGAGCAACTTACATTCTCTGAGTGACCTTAACATCTCCTGCTGTGGCCAGGCACAAAGATGTAAATAAGTAGAAGAACAGGCCCAGAGAGCTGCTGAAGAAGACTCTTGGAAGTTCAGCCAACAGGATGGCTTCAGTTGTCTATAAGCAGCATTGTGGAAGCCTCTTGAGGGGCAGTGCAAAAACTTCAGAGCCTATGAATCAGAAAGGGTTCCAGGACCCTTACATCCCAGGACCAACCATCAGATGTGCCTGAAGGCCACAAACCCTGAGCCTGTGTCCAGTAGGACACTGATGCCCTGCTTGGGGAGGGCCCAGCTTGTTGACCCTACTATGGTAATAGGAGAAAAAAATGACAGAAAAGTAGCTGGGATGACAGCGTCCTCAAACACACATTCTTTTTCTTAATGTTCTGAAATAATTTAATTTGGTGTATATATATCAAACTTTGCCAAATTATATCAAATCTAAAAGCACATAAATGGTAAAAATGAATGCAACTCAAAAAAATCTCAGAAAAACACAAAATAGATTTCTTAATCAAAATTAAAAACCAAAAAAAAAAAAACTAGCAACATCAAGTTTAGGGTGATACCTACTGCAATGTGATGGAAAGTGGGTTAAAACAAAATTTAAGGCAGAAATTATGTCTGAAGGGAAATCAATGAAATGAAATTACACTGGGCACACAGGTTTGTCAATGTACTGTTTCCATAGTGGATAGTAATCATATGATAGGGAGTTCTTTCATTATCCTTTAAACATGGCACAATTGTTTCTTTGGCATTGTGTACATATTTTACACAAATTTTAGAAGAAAAATACATGAAAAGAAAGATAAACATCAATATTTTAAAAAGTGGCCAAATCTAGATCCTGTGCACAACTATGTAGTGTTTTAAACATCTACATTATGTACCCCAAATTTTTAAATATGGAAAATTCCATGTCAGTCTCAAAGTTTGGGCCTTTCCCTGAACAGCTGCATCAGACCTACAGTGATAGAGCAGTGCACTGAGTTGGGGCAACAACAGTCTTGGGACTTCAACTGTTATCTCGAGGTCTCAGGATGCCATGGCACCTACCAATCACCCTCC
Organism: Hydrochoerus hydrochaeris; assembly: GCA_004027455.1. Classification (NCBI taxonomy): domain Eukaryota; kingdom Metazoa; phylum Chordata; class Mammalia; order Rodentia; family Hydrochaeridae; genus Hydrochoerus; species Hydrochoerus hydrochaeris. The sequence goes on along the minus strand of PVLA01007660.1, from coordinate 8,678 downwards.
AACTTAGCTGAGCCTATTAATGTGCAGCTATAACAGAACACCTGAAAATGGGTCATTTATAAAGGGCAGAGTTTTATTATAGCTCTGGAAGCTGGAAAGTCCAAAGTTCAGGGGCCTACATCTAATGAGAGCCTTCCTGCTGCATAATCCCATGGAAGAAGGTGAGAAGGTAAAAAAGTAAGTAGGGGGAAGAAAAAGGAGAAAAGAAAAAATAGAGAGAAAGAGGGGGAAGGAAGGAAGGAAGGAAGGAAGGAAGGAAGGAAGGAAGGAAGGAAGGAAGGAAGGAAAGAAGGAAAGAAGGAAAGAAGGAAAGAAGGAAAGAAGGAAAGAAGGAAAGAAGGAAAGAAGGAAAGAAGGAAAGAAGGAAAGAAGGAAAGAAGGAATGGGAAGGGAGAACACCAAACTCATCCTTGTATCAGGTATCATAGATTCACTGTAAGATAACCTACTCTTGTTATACCAGAGCCCTCCTCCCTAAACACCTCTTAAATTCTCATTTCTCAGCCTTTTTATTTTAGGAATTACATTTGCAACACATGAACTCTGAGAAAGACATGCAAACCACAGCAAATCTGCACCAAAGAACGATTCCTTTTGTAACTCCAATTCCATTTTTAATGATCACAAAATATAGAAATTCTGCAAGTAATCATAAAACCTATGTTAAACTCTAGTTATTGTCTTTTTTTAAGTTTTTATTTTTTTATTAGTACATGTTCACAGTATATAATTTTCACACTCCTTGTGGGGAGTTGCTACATGTTCATAACATTTTAATTAAAATTAACCATGAATCCTTCCATCCATAGTGATCTAATTTTAAATATTTTATTTAAACTTTATGAGTTTATTGAGTCCCTTAGAGGAAAAAGTGGACATTCTATGTCATTATCTCTAATAAGTACAACAATTTGACTGATATCATTTGATAGCATATTTAACAACCACAATGCAAATGTTTATGTTATTAAAAAGGTACACAGAGACAGATTTCTAATCTCTCATCTTAAAGTCAAGTAGCACAGCAGTCCTTGGAGCTAGCCAAGCAGCACATGGTCTTTGGACCATAGCTAAGTTGCCAGTAGTGAAATACACACTCCTCTTTGTCTGGTGAACTCCACAAACAGCAATCAAGACCTCTCACCTTAGCTGCTTTTTCCTCAGCCTTCACATACAGTGAATGGGCTGAATTATGAAAAAACGTGAGGCAGAAGTATTGAAGAGTAAAAATAAACAATGCCTGAGGACAAAAGTTCCAAAATCTTATTCTGCACCTGCAGAGCCCCAGGTTCTTCTCCTATAGGAACTTTAATTTTCTTATATTTTGTGCTTACAATCTAACTGTGCTGCATAAAAGAATTCAACAAACTAAGTCCAATTTTTCTTTCTCTAAATCCACTAGTCAAGTCTACATAACATGTGTACCATGAGTATAACTGTACAACCATCCCGTTGGTTTGGTGTAACTCACCTGAATAATCTCTTCCATCCTTTTCAGTGTGCAAAACAACTCCAGAACTGTTATTTCTGTCTCCTATAGCCTTCTACCTTACTATAACTTTTTAAAGTTTGTTTGGCTGTTACTTTCATAAACACTTAGATCATTCTCAGTTACAAGTTCTCAGTTTTAAACTTGAAATTTATGTCAAAATCACTTTTTGGGTTTTTTCCCCCTTTGAGGTTTGGTTTATTTTCTTGAGGCATAGGCCCAAGGCTAAAGGTTATGAATGTCTTCATAGCTCAAGTCAGTAGCACTTTCGGTGAAACAGCTGTGGTCTCATCATGTGACTTCCTTTCATCACGGAGAGTTTCATTAGGAGAACTTCTCAGTAGGAACCACCCATCACGGTCTGCTGCCCATAGCCACTGCTGAAAACCCACAGACATCTTGAAACTCTCTCAGACCTAGGCTTTCCAGAACTTTCCCAAAGATGAGTCTGACCCCAAAGGAAAGAACTCTTTTATGGATGACTGTTGCTTCTGCCAAATTCAACATCCTGTTGCAATCACAGAGCCCCCAGTAAAGTGACTACCTTAACCAGAAGCAGACACAGGTATTCCTCTCCAGAACCCATACCCCACGCATCTCCTTGCACCCTTAGGAGCTCATAGTTCAGCTGGGGAGGATGATGATAGCTAATACTTTATAAAAACAGATTCTAAGGCTTAGGAATTATGTAGCTCCTCTGGTATGACGGCACCTAACAAAAGATGCCTCCAAGAGTTTATGGGCCATGACCTTTTAGAGAGGATGCAGAAAAATAGGAAACTTTGTGAACTATTGGTAGCAATGGAAAATGGTATAGGGTTGGATGATTTATATGACTTAAGAAATAGAATTACAATATGACCCAGAAATTCTGCTTTTGGAATCTTTATCTATACAGCTACAGATTCTGACATTTCTGTTTCTAAGTATAGATATAGATCTCCAAAAAATTGAAAGCACCTAAAGAGATATTTGTACACTCATGTTCATAGCAGCATTGTTCACAGTAGCAAAGAGGTGGACATCAAAGAAAGAACCAATAAATAAAAGCAGTATGTGCATACTGTTAGAATATTGTTCAGCCTTAAAAGGAAAAGAAATTCTAATGTATATTACAACATGCATGAACACTGAAGGAATTGTGCAAAATGAAATAAGCCAATTTTATAAGATAAATACTTCATAGTTCCATTTATGTGATGTATATAGATTTATCAAACATAAAAATAGCAGAATGGTGCTTACAATGTGCTAGAGGAAGGGGAAGATAGTGAGTTTAACAGTTGTAATGTTTCAGTTTTTCTGAAGCTTGATTACACAAGAATATAAATGTTGAACACCACTGAACTGTACTCTACATTTAAAATTAACATGGTTAATAAGAAGAGTTATAATTACATCATCAAAATTAAATTTATAATTAAAAATCAATTTAATTTAAATTTTTAAGTTAATTTTTAAATTTAATTAGTTTTAAATTAAAAATTAACACACCAAGGAAATAAATCTCCCTGTTGGATATGTGTGAACATAAGTTTCAATTCTACTATATGAACACATTGATCTTGATATACTGAATTTTTTATTTCAAAGAGAAAACAAGAAAAATGACACAAAATTTCAAAACAAGATAATAGGAGAGTTTTACTGGTTGATACTTTGTGTATTGTTATTAGTTGCTCAGCTTACAAACTGTATGCATGAAAACTGGATCAAACAATATAAGCACAAAACTTTCTTTTCAATGAACTAATAGGAATTAGTAATATTACTATCTTAACTATATTGTATATTTATAAACATATTTTTCCTTTTACCTTCCTTCTTTGCACCATTCCCCCATGCCAGTTTCTCCTTCCTTTTAAATGGTTTCTTCTAATTTCACAATATCTATTGTACATTTTGGATCTTATTTACTCTTTCAGCTTCTTACACTAGATAGACAATACAATGTTTTTACATGGGAGTCTGACTTATTTCACTTAAGAACGTGGTCTCAAGTTGCATCCATTTATCTACAAAATCCTCAAATTTATCCTCCTTTATGGCTGAGTAGTACTCCATTGTATAAAAATATTACATAAGTTTAACCATCCCTTAGTTGACAGGCATTTGTGTTGTTTCCAAGATTTAGCTATTACAAATTATGCCACCATGAACATGAAGTGCACATGTATCACCTTGGTATGATGTTTTCAGTTCTTCTGGGAAAATACCCAGAAGGGAAATAGCTAGGTTAAATGAGACCTCTGATTCTATATTTTTTAGGAATCTCCACACTGAATTCTGCAGTGGTTGTACCAGTCTACACTCCCACCAACAGTGGAGAAGTGTTATTTTTCCCCCATAGCCTTACCAATGTGTTATTGGTTGATATCTCGATGATAGCCATTATTTCTGGGGTGAGACAAAATCTCAGTGTGGTTTAATTTGCATCTCTTGAATGTCAATGATGTTGAACACTTTTTCATATTTATTTGTTGTTTGTATTTCTTCACCTAAGAAGTGTGTATTTTCAGATCACCATTTTTGGATTGGGTCTTTGAATTCAGGAGGTCTGATTTTTTTAAATTCTTTATATGTTGTAGATATAAGTTCTCTGTCTGAAAGACAATTGGCTAAGTTTTTTCCCACCTGTGGGTTGTCTTTTTGCTTTGTTGGTGATTTCTTTTCAAAAGATGACATTCCAGTTATTGATTCTTTGAAGTGTTTTCTGTGCAGTCTGGGTTTTGTTGGTGAACTCTCTGCCACACCTATGTTGTCAAGATTTCTACCTAAATTATCTTCCAGTAGATTTAGTGTTTCTGTTTTAATATTTAGATCTTTGATTCATTTTGACTTTAGTTTGGCCCCTTTGTCAAAGGTAAGGTGGCTGAGTGTGTTTGTAGTTGTGTCTGCATCTTCTAACCTGTTACACTAATCCTCAGGACTGTTTTTTGTTTCATTTTGTTTTGCTTGCCAATACCATACTGATTTTATCACAGTAGCTTTGTAGTATAATTGTAAGCCAGAGGTTGTGATGCCTCTGCCTTGCCTATGATGTCTAGAATTGATTTTGCTATTCTAGGTGTCTTGTGTTTCCAAATGAATTTTAGGAATATTTTCCCTAGTTTTGTGAGGTATGCTAATGGTACTTTGACTTGGATTACATTAAATCTGTAAATCAATTTTGGGCATATGGCTATTTTCAATATGTTGGTTCTTTGTATACATGAAAAAAGGATATCTTTCCATTTTCTGATATCCTTGTTGACCCCTTTCTTAGAGTATAGAACTTTTAATTTCTTTGTTAGGTTGATTCCTAGTATTTCATTTTTTGGATGAGATTGTGAAGGTCATTGTTTCCCTAAATGCTCTCTCAGTGAGTTTTTGTTTGCATACAGGAATGGTACTGGTTTCTGAGTGTTGACTATATATCCAAATATGCTACTAAATTTGCTTATTAAATTTCGAAGTCTTTTGGTGGAATTTTTCCTGTCTTCTATGTAGAGTATCATGTCATTTGTGAATAATGATAATTGAACTTCTTCCTTTCCTATCCTTATGGCTTTTATTTATCTCTCTCTTGTCCAATTATTTTGGCTGTTATTTCCAGAACTATATTGAGTAAAAGTGGTGGTAGTGGACATCCTTTTCTTGTTCTAGATTTTAGAGTGAAAGATTTCAGTTTTTGTACATTTAGTATGATGTTAGCTGTTGGTTTGTCGTAGATGGCTTTTGTCACATTGAAGTTAAGGCCCTCCACTCCAATTTTCTGTAGGGTATTTCTCATAAATGAGTGTTGGGCTTTATCAAAAGCTTTTTCTGCATCTGTTGAGATGATCATATGATTTTTGCCTTTGGCTCTATAGATATAGTGTATCATATTTATTGATTTGCATATGTTGAACCATTTCTGCATTCCTGGGATGAATCCCATTTAGTTGTGGTATATAATCTTCTCCACAATTTGATGCATTCTGTTTGCTGATCTCTTGTTGATGATCTTGGCATCTATCCTTATTAGGAAAATTGGCCTGTAATACTTTTTTATGGTTTGTTCTTTCTCTGATTTTGGTATCAGTGTAATACTTGCTTCCAGGAATGAGTTAGGGAAAATTGCTTCCCTTTCAATTTCGTTCAAGAGTTTGAGCAATACTGTAAATAAATTTTCTCTAAATCTCTTGTAGAATTTAACTGTGAATCCATCAGGGCCTGGGTTTTTCTTTGTTAGTAAGTTTTAAATGACATTTTTACTCTCTTTAATTGATATTGGGTTATTCAGATTATTGTATATTCTTGATTCATCTTTGGTAATTAATATGATTTCAGGAATATGTACATTTTTTCTGTTTTCCATCCTGGTAGAGTAAAAGTTTCCAAAGTAGGTATTTAATGATCCTCATAAATTCTACAAGATCTTTAGTTATCCCACTCTTTACATTCCTCAATACATTAATTTGAGTCTTTTCTTTCCTTTTTTGACAACTTTGGCTAAAGGTTTTTCTATTTATTTATTTATTATTTTAAAGAACTATTTTTTAATTGATTCTTTGTATTGTTTTCTTACTCTCAATTCCACTAATTTTTTCCTCTGATCTTTAAAATTTCCTCCCTTGTATAGGCTTTAAGTTTGTCTTGATCTTTTTCTAGAGGCTTAGGTGCATCATTAGGATGTTTGCTTTTGCTCACTCTGTTTTCCTGATGTGAGAATTCACTATTATAAATTTTTCTCTTAGAATTGCTTTCATTGCATTCCACAGGTTCATGTAAGTTGTATCTGCATTTTTGTTTAATTGTCAATATTGTTTAATTTCTTCTTTCATTTCATTTGTGACCCTTTGGTCATTTGGAAGGGTAATATTTAATTTCCATGCATTTATGAATTTGTTATAATTTCTCTTGCCATTAAATTTCAACTTCATTGCACAATGCCCAGATACACAAGGAATAATTTAAATTCTTTTGCATTGACTTAAACATATTCAAATGCAGTTTCAAACATTTAGTCCACCAGGAGCAAATACAGGAGACATTGAATAGAGGACCCCAAAAGTAACACACCAGAAATCTCTGAAAAGATAGCAAGTGAAATAAAAAAACAACTCCATGAGGTTATAGAAGAAATAAAATTAGAAGTACTCTCCCACATAAATACAGAAGAATTGCTGAGTGCAGCTAAAGAAGAAATAAAAAAAAAAGTACAGGAGCATGGGAAACTGATTGAAACCTTAAATGAACAATATAGAAAACATGTACACTTCATGAAACAAACTCAAAGAGACATCCAAAAAAACAAAAATTTCTATTCAAAGCATGCAAAAGCATTTAAATGAAGCTAAAGATAGGATCTCAGACCTTGAGGACAAGATCTCAGCTGCTCAGAACCTCCACATTGGGCCCACCCTGCCACCAGGAACTCAGTAGAAGCCCACCTCAGGGGGAGGCTGCCCAGAACCTCTCCTGTGGGCCCACTCTGCCACCTGGAACATCAGAAGATCTCAGTGGGCTCCAGTTAGTGTGAGAAAATTTGGAACTTTTTTCCTAGGTGGTGAACCTTGGACTACAGCAGATTTACTGTATCAGTGTAGTGAGTATACCCCTGAAATAGAGGTATACAGGTGATAAATAGGGCAGAGTAAAACCCCCTCCAACTAACTGTAAGACTTTGGTGTGTCTGAAAACAGTGTGTGTGATCCCCTCCTACACATAGAAAACACCAGGCAGAGTGAAAATGACAAAACAAAAAAGCAAAATGCAGTCTCAAACATATAGTTCACCAGAAGCAAGTATAGGAGACATTGAAATAGAGGACCCCAAAAGTAAAACACCAGGAATCTCTGAAAAGATAGTGAGTGAAATAAAAAATTTTCAAAAAAATGCATGAGGCTATAGAGGAAATCAAATTAGAAGTAGTCTCCCATGTAAAGACAGAAATAACAAATTCAGTAAAAGAGTTGTTGAATGCAGCTAAATAAGAACTAGAGAAAAAAGTACATGAGCATGGGAAACTGGAACTTTGAATGAACATTATAGAAGACAAGCAGAAATCATGAAACAAACTAAAAGAGACATCCAAGAAACAAAAAATTTTATTGAAAGTGTGCAAAACCGCATAAAGGAAGACGAGGGTAGGATTTCAGACCCTGAGAACAGGATCACAGTGAGTGATCAGGAAAGGATAGCACTTTTAAAAATAACAAAGCAGCATGAAATGACAATCCAGAAGCTGCATGATGATGCCAAGAGCAACAATATAAGAATAATGGGCATTAGCAAAGATACAGGAGTCCAGGAAAATGACATACATAAAGTATTTACAGAAATAATAGCAGAAAGTTTCCCAAACATGGGGAAAGAATCTGATATGCAGATAAGTGAGGCATACAGAACACCAAACAGTCACAATCAACATAAATCCACACCCAGACACATAATAATTAAGATCTCAGACATACAGCATAAAAACAGAATACTAAAAGCCATCAGAGAAAAGACACAACTCGCCTATCAAGAAAAGCCCATTAGTATCATGGCAGAGTTTTCACCACAAACCAAGTCAAGAAGAGGTTGGAGTGAGGTATTTCAAGCCCTGAAAGAAAACAGCCTTCAACCCAGACTGATTTACCCAGCAAAACTTTCATTCAAATTTAATGGAGAAACAAGATACTTCCATGACAAAGAACAACTGAAGAAATTCATGTCCACCAAATCAACCCTAGAAAGAGTACTGAAAGACATAGTAGACAGATAAAAATGACCACAATCCCCAAAACAACAACAGAAAGAAACCACCAGGTAAGATAAGCAATTAAATAAGAAGAAAAGCAGAAAGAAACAACTGGAACATAACATGGCAAAGTTGAGCCAGTACATATCAGTGATATCCATAAATATAAATGGCATCAATTCACCTATAAAAAGAAATAGATTGACAGAATGGATCAAGAAACAGGACCCCACAATATGCTGTATACAAGAAACACATCTGACCCAAAAGGAAACTCATAAATTAAAAGTCAAAGGATGGAAAACAGTATTCCATGCAACAGGAACCCAGAAAAAAGCAGGGGTAGCTATTCTATTTGCAGACAATGTGAACTTCAAACCTAAAATGATTAAAAGAGATAGAGAAGGTCACTACATACTTGTTAGTGGTAAAATTCAAGAGGAAGAACTAACAATTATAAATATATATGCACCAAATACA